>JAHBMJ010003394.1:0-21795 GCA_018398765.1 Chromera velia | reverse complement strand
GGGGGGGGCTGGGGCAGGCGGTTGGTCTTGGACCGCTGGCGGTCCTGAGGGACCTGCCGGGAACGCGGGTCCTTTTGGGCCTGAAGGCATGAGGGGGGCGGCCGGAGGGGTCATTATTGCGTGAGTATGGGGTACGTTCAAATAGTGAGATGAAGTGAAACTGGCGGATGTGTCCGATCCTGGGTCTCGATCTACGTGCTGGAGGGTCATCTTGATGTGGAACTTTGATGTGGTGTCCAGCAGTGGGACAAAGGATTCGAATCATCAGAGAACATTCTGCTGGGTTGTTTGAGACATCTAAGTGGGCTGCGATGCGACTTGACTTCCTTGTCTGCATGAACGGATGTGCATGGGGCGCTTGGAGCCGCGCTCCCGGATGCTGCCAGGCGGATAGATGTGTAGATTAAAAACCAGGTACAAAAAAGGTCGGCGTGCAAGAAGCGACGTCCACTCTACTGTGTTGTGCCTATAGTGTATACCTCTTCAATGTAGGGAGATATGTCCATCAGCTAAATTGGAAGTTTGAATCAAATCAAAAATTCCGATATGCTCCAATCATTATTATGCAAATCTACGCAATACTCCGTATATGTCTGCTATATCTGACGGCGCATGCAGAGAAACTTTATATGTATTATATAAGGTTTTATTTCAGTTTACTATGACAATTTGTGTAACAACTCACTGACAAACATACACCAATAAAGTGATCGAACTGTTTATTATCACAATTCTGCTTACAAACTTGAAACTAATAGAAGTTTGAATTTCAAATAAATTCTTTATATCCATGGCACTTAATCGATATTATCATGACTGATTATGAATTGAATACTAAATTGAATGCACAACATTATACGTGCAAAGTGTAGAAAAGAGCCTAGATATAAGCCCTGGCCCTTGAATTGTGACCATTCAACCACCCTTTGCATCGACTGATCTGTATGGATGAATCTGTATGGTTTTTTTTTTCATTTTTCAATTCTTTTTTTTTTTGTAAAAAAAAAATGGCCAGCTCCAGGTGGGGCCCTATCTGAAAGCGGTGTAAGCGCTCTCATCGCGCGCGTGCACGTCGATGACAGACGTATGACAATGGCGCAAAATATAAGAGCAAAGGGTGACATGGTGTTTGTCTGTGTGCAAGTCAGTGGATGTTGGCAGGTGTTTGTCTATAGGTACGTCAGGGTGGTATACGCCTATTTGGTCACAATTCAAGGGCCAGGGCATCGTGAGCTGTGTGACTTTGATTTCTTTTTTCTCTTGAATAAACGTCTTTGCCGTCTCTGCCGTCTCTGCAGGTTACTTGGAGCGACTGACTCTCTTTCTGGACGGCGTTTCTCGGAAAGTTGGTCTTCTTCGATTTGGACCCTTTTTTGCCCCCCCCCTCCCCCTTCCCTCTATGTGTGTGTGTGTGTGTGTGTGTGTGTGTGTGTGTGTGTGTGTGTGTGTGTGTGTGTGTGTGTATGTGTGTGTGGATGGATGGATGGATGGATAGATGGATGAATAGATGGATGAGTGGTTGGGTGGGTGGGTAGGTAGGTCACTGAGTGTGAGGGTGCACGCAAGCTAGTTCAGAGGTTGGGTGTACAGAGCTAGCAGGGAAGGAGAGAGAGAGAGAGAGAGAGAGAGAGAGAGAAGGAGAGAGAGAGAGAGAGAAAGAAGGTGGGAGAGGGAGAAAGAGTGCAGAGAGACGGCGCATACGTTTCAGTGAGAGAAAAGGAAGGAGAAAGGATCGAGGTAAGTAGGTAAGAAAGAGTGAGACAGGCATTTCACGGGAGCAGAGAGTATGTGTGGCAGGAGAAGTGTGACTGAATAGACGAATGACTGTCAGTGAATGAAAGAGCAGAGAGGTGCGGTGGGCAGGACATGGTAGAAAAGAGTGATGAAAGATAAACAAAACAGACGAGTGTACACTGTACGGAGGGGCTTGGTAATCGGTTGGTAGAAAGTGAAAGGTAGGGGCATATTCAGTCAGACAGTGTATTTGATGGTAGAAAGCTTGTGGTAGAAGAGCGAAAGAGAGAGAGAAGGGAAGAAGGCAGGCAGGGAGAGAACACAAGTGGGTCGGTTACTTGGTAGGTCGGTTGGGTGGCCTTTTCCTTCCGTTGCATGTTCTGTCAGTCAGAAAGAAAAAAGAAGTCATTTTGAGAAAAAAGCGTTTTTATAGTTTAACTCTACGAAGCCCTGGCCCTTGAATTGTGACCATGCATCGACTAATCTGTATGGATGAATCTGTATGGTTTTTTTTTTCATTTTTCAATTCTTTTTTTTTTTGTAAAAAAAAATGGCCAGCTCCAGGTGGGGCCCTATCTGAAAGCGGTGTAAGCGCTCTCATCGCGCGCGTGCACATCGATGACAGACGTATGACAATGGCGCAAAATATAAGAGCAAAGGGTGACATGGTGTTTGTCTGTGTGCAAGTCAGTGGATGTTGGCAGGTGTTTGTCTATAGGTACGTTAGGGTGGTATACGCCTATTTGGTCACAATTCAAGGGCCAGGGCATATATACGTAAAACCCCGAGAGTAGTAAATTCAAAGTTGGAATAAAGTGTTTCATGCATACAGCTACAATTTATTACAGCATACTTCAATGATTGAAGTTCGATGAAGTTCGATCGATCATTTAATTAATTAAAGGCGAATTTAAATTAAACTGAAAACTTAGGTTACGTAGCTAGCAATATGGGCTGATACTAGCTGATACCGATGTTTTATTCTAAGGTACCCATGTATATTTAATTAAAAAAATCGTAGAATCATCATCTACTTCAAGCTAGACTTCAAGTTTTTATTTTAAGTTAACCAACCACTTCTTCGAAGATAAACTACTAGTAAAAGATGTACAGCTAGATGTACAGCAGTCATAAATCCTAGTATAGTAATCCTACTAAAATATACTAGTAAATATAATTAAGACTAGTAGACTACGTCCGAGTCAGAGATTGAAAAGCGTGAATTCGGCCACTATAAGAATTAAAACTTTTACGATTAAAATTCATAACTGAATTGGTTAATTCACAGCATTCAGCCTGAAAGCAATCTGAATAGGTCTGAAATTCATTAAATTTCTACTTCAAAATAAGGTTGACAATTTTTCCTGGGATGATGATTTCTTTCACAATTTTCTTTCCCGACTTTTCAATAAACGACACAACTTTGGGTGATGAAAGGGCCGCCTTGAGTGCCTCGTCCTTGGACGCGTCCTTCGGCACGGTAACGGTATCTCGTGTTTTCCCATTCACTTGTACAGCAACTGTAACTTCTGACTCTTCAAGGTCTTTGGGGTCAAACGTCGGCCACTGCGCGAGTGAAACCGAGCCCTCCCCCCCCACCGCCTTCCGCCAGCACTCCTCTGCGATGTGGGGCGCAAAGGGGCTCAGGGCTCTGACAACGTCTGCCGCAATTGATCGTGGAATCGAGTCCCACTTCAAGGCCGCGTTGCAGAACTCCATGATTGCTGAGATCCCGTTGTTGAATCTGAGGGTCTCTATCGATTCGGAAACGCGTTGGACGGTCTGACTGCACACGCGTCTCTGTTCCTGCAGGCAGGGATGCATTCGATAGACAGGAAGACAGAGAGACCGCATGGAACCAGTTCTCCGAGAGCGTGTGTGAGTGAACGCGAGGGTGAAAATCGGAGAGAAAGAGCGGCCTCCAAACGAGCCGTGAGGGCGCATCATGACAAAAACACACACGCAAAAAATAGTAAGCAGACAGACAGGCAGACAGTGGGGTCAGAAAGACAGACAGACAGACAGACAGCCAGACAGACAAACCTTTGTGGGTTCGACATCCGGTAGCATGCACAGATCCATTTTCCCCCCCGCGTCTCCTGCGGGAGTCCCCTCTATGCTTCTCTTTTTTGCTGCCTCCTTCAACATCACCCTCCAAAAACGATTCAAAAAACGCGACATTGCCTCAACACCCTGCAAAGAGACGCCAGGAAAAAAGACGGTTAAACAGACGAAAAGATTCAGAAAAACCGTCAGGATTCAGGATTCGACACTTGCGGAAGAGTTGAAGCTTTGCAGAGCAAGGTTTGAACCACTCATTTGAGGAGCGGTGTATACAATTCGCCACTCTCAAATGTAAATATCTACTTTATCCTTCTCTCGGACTGTCGGTCAGCTAACTGACTCACATAGGGGAATCGAGAATAGAGAAGGAAGCTGCTTGGCAAAAGCTCAGACAGGCGTCGACTGCATCTGAGTGAGGTCACTGGATGGATCTCTCTCACCTTGTCGCTCCACGGCTTGACGGCCTCCAATGGGCCCATGAACATCAGATAGAGCCTCAACGCGTCAGCACCGAAATCCTGTGAGAAGACGGAAATGGTCTTGAGGTTTTTCATTTCATGTGAGGAGAATGTCTTCATCCTTCTTCATACAGTTTGTTTGTTTGTGCGTGCGTGTGTGCGTGTCCGTGTGTGTGTGTCTGTCTGTCTGTCTGTCTGTCTGTCTGTTTGTCCGTCTTTCTGTCTGTTCGCGCGGGTGGCTGGGTAGGAGTGAACAGAAAGAGCTTTTTGATTGATCCTCTCATGACGCATTCGCTGAAACTTTGAAAGACTTTCGACTCAAATAAACGGCTTACGACGCCAAACGAGGCCTAGACGGACGAAGTCAGGGGGGGGGACGGCAAGAAAGAGGAGGAGCCAGCCAGTCGTTCAGTGGTTCGGAGTCACAAAGTGAGGCAGAGAAGAAGATGGAAGGAGGATGTTAGAGACGGCCAGGTGGACGGTTGCACTGTTTCATTCGTTTATCTGTTTGCACGATTGGATCAGAAAACAAAGAGGACAGCTGTCTAAGGCTACTCGAGAAGAAGAGAGACAGACAGACAGACAGAAAGACAGACCTTCACGATGTCGTCAGGATTCACGACGTTTCCTTTGCTTTTGGACATTTTTTCTGAACGTGAGAGGACCTGCATATATGTCAACGTAAAGCAACGGAGAGAGACCAAAATAGAGACAGAAGATAGTCACCTGCAGCAACAAAGAATGGGAGAAAGAGAAAACCGCGCGCCGTTGTGCTAAGCGAAGGTAAACACCAGCACAGCATTTACCTGTTTTCTCTTCTGACTTTGACGGGTTTTATCAGGATGATAGTGACACCGAGCCTCAGATGAGGAACGCCAATCGAATCAATGCGGGAAAGAAAGAACAAAGAAATTTGAATCATCTGCACGTATCTGTAGACCGCTGCCTCTCTCCCTGAACTGACTGCAACATCCGGATGCTCTGTGAGGGAGAATCCATCTCCCTTTCTGACGAGGTCCGTCTCCTCGACCTTCTCTGGAGAGACGGCCTCTCCCGACGACTTCTCAAAGAAACCCTCTACCCCCGGCCTGCTCTCCACTGAGGAGGCACTCACAAAAGATCCGTCGCTTTTTCTGCAAACAGAGTGAGTTAGGGCGGGTTGCATAGGATGGTCCTTCTTGCCTTTCTCACACACAAATCCGCCTTTTCTCTTCTTTGCTGCGTGTTTCAGAGTACGACAAGATACCAAGACAGGAAAAATCCGGGAAAAAAAGAAACACACTGCAAGAGTGCAACGCCTCCTCCAACATAAACCCTCCATGCGGGTTTCTGACCGAAAAGCAGTATGAGCGGGGGGTCCGAGGATTAGCCCCTGGTTGACCAGCCGATGGAAGGGCTCGGCTGTCTTCACGACCCCACAGTCGAAAAGGACCTTGTGCCAGAAACGGGCGTACAGTAAGTGCAACACAGCGTGCTCAGCCCCTCCGACGTACAAATCGACGGGCAACCAGTACCTGCACATAGGATGGAGGGAACAAGGAAGAAGGACAGGTCATGGTGGCAGAGTAAGTTTGAGCCTGAGAGGACTCCAATGCAGAAGCCGTCCTACGCAGTGGAATGTGGGATTCCTTACTTTTTGTCTCCATGTATTGGCAGCCACACATTGGGTGTTTCTCTCTGGGTACTCATCAAGCCTGATCCACAATACATGAGACCGTATCTCTCCCCATCTACCCCCTCACGGACTCACTTTTCTAGTTCGGGGTCCACCAGAAACTCGTCGTTCGAGGGGTCCACATACCGGAGGTAGTACCAGCAGCTGCCTGCCCACTGGGGCATCGTGTTCGTCTCCCGTCTGCATCCATCCACTCACTCATTCCGGACAGGATGTATATATATTCACAAAGCAGACGTTTCAACAAATCTGCATACGACTTTCTCCTTCCCAGAAGGATTTGGGGAAAGAAGAGGGGAGACAGACAGTGAGGGTGCTCCTCCCTTCCATACTCACTATCCACTCAGACTGACTGCCTACTACTGACCTGAGCTGTCTCCCCTCTGCGTCTGTGAACTCCACCCACTCTCTCGCATTTGCGAGAGGTCCCTCTGTGGTTCCCGAGGGCTGGAAGCTCTCCATGTCGGGGAGAGTGACCGGGAGTGACCGCTCGTCTGCCAACACCACGTCTCCCGATTCCGTGAAGCTCAGGGGAAAGGGCTCTCCCCAGTATCGCTGCATGCAGTTAGGAAAGAAGAGCAGACATTCAAATACGAGACGGATGCAAACAGTGGAATAATGCAGTAAGAGAAGTGAAAGGTCTGAAAAAGACATGTAGAGAGACAGGCATGCGTACAGGTACAGAGACAGCATCACACGCAAGAGAGAAAAGAGAAAGAAGAGCCTGATTTTGGCCTATTCAGAGGTGAAATCCCGTATGACAGACGACCAAAAACTCGTAAATCTTGGTGGGCAGATCGGCAGGCGTGTGATGAAAAAGACCGGCGTCACACATTGCTGTTTCTTCGTACAACTCTGCTCTCATCCTAGTGTCTCTCCAACTTTTTGCCTCTGCATCCTAGTCCCTCCATCTAGATCTCTCTCTCTCTCTCTCTCTCTCTCTCTCTCTCTTTCTCTCTCTGTCTGTCTGGTGCACCCACCTACCTGTCTGCTGAAGAGCCAGTCTCTTAGTTTGAACGTCACCTTCACGCCCCCCATCCCCCTCTCCTCCAGAGCGCTTGCCACTTTCCGCTTTGCTTCTGGAGTCTCCAAACCTGTCAGGGCTCCAGAGTCCACAAGAACTCCGGGGAGAGTGAAGGGAAGCCCGTCTCCTCCTTCTACGTCTCCCGTCCCTTTGTCTATTCCCTCTCCTTCTTTTCCCTCTTTCTTTGAAGGCACAATCACTCTTTTGATATGCAGCCTGCAGCCAGACGGGAGGGTCAGAGGAGAGAGCGGTGTGAGTGCTCCAACAAACCTCTATGGAAAAGAGCAAGAATCCAGAAGTTGAAGGATGACACAACACACGAGGGACAAAAGATACGGTGCAGCGTGGAAGGATGAAAAGAGAAAACAGATTTGCCCAAAGCGTGCCATTCGCCATCTGTGCAGAATCTCTGTGTGCCGGTAGCCCAAGCGAGTCGCGTCTCCCTCTATCTGCCTACACGCCTTCCAGTCTGCCTTTCTGGCTGATCCACCAACCAACGCACCCAAATTTCTGTGCGAACTGAAAGTCCCTGGTGTCGTGTGCAGGGACCGCCATCACTGCTCCACTCCCGTACCCTCCAAGGACGTAGTCAGCGACCCACACGGGGAGGGTCTCTCCGGTCAGCGGGTGACTCTGCATGTATGTGTGTTTGCATGCAGGGGGCCCGGCAACAACAGGCGAGAGAAAAGGGCACCTGATTTCACACATGTCAGTGCACGACAAGGAAGCGACAGCACACATTGCCGGGACATGTGCAGAACTGATTCTGTCCCTTGGGTGAGAAAACAATGCAGAAAGAAAAAAAGAGAGTACGGAAGAGGAAAGGGATCATCAGGGAAGCATCTAAACGGAGGCTACAATGAATCAATAACATGAAAACAAGTTGGCAAGAACAAGAAAGGGGGGCGTAGCATACGTTTGAAACAAAACAAAACTCTTCGTAGACGGACCACAAAACCTCCCGTGAAAACTCCTGTTTTCTCTTTCACCTCCTCTTCCCTCTGCATGTCCGTCTTTCTCGCAGCAGCTTCTCTGTAGGCCTCCACCTCCCCTCTTTGCTCAGTAGTAACAAGTCCATCACCTTCTAGAAGAGGATGCTCTGGTGCAAGCACAACGTAGGTACATCCCATCAACGTATCCGCACGTGTTGTGAAAACCTCAACGGACTTTTCTTCTTCCCCCTCCCTCTCCCCCACCTTACACAAAGGAAACTTCACTGCAATCCCCTCAGACCTGCCGATCCATTGTCTCTGCATCTCCTTAATTGACTCCGGCCAGTCAAGGCCCTCCAAGTCATCTAACAAACGCTGTGCGTATTCCGTAATTTTCAGAACCCACTGACGCAACGGCCGACGGAAAACGGGGAACCCCCCCCTCTCTGACTTCCCATCGATTACTTCCTCATTAGCCAAGACAGTGCCCAACTCGGGGCACCAATTCACAGGCACCTCTGCCTGATATGCAAGACCCTTTTTGTACAGTTGCAGAAAAATCCACTGCGTCCATTTGTAGTACTTCGGATCGGTGGTTGAGACCTCTCTGCTCCAGTCATAAGAAAAACCCAACCGTTTCAATTGCTCTCTGAAGCGATTCACATTCCGAGTCGTGGTGATTGCAGGGTGAGTGCCTGTCTGGATTGCGAACTGCTCTGCAGGCAAACCGAAGGCATCCCACCCCATCGGGTGCAGCACGTTGAAGCCCTTCATCTTCTTATACCGAGATATGATGTCCGTGGCTGTGTAGCCTTCCGGGTGGCCTACATGAAGACCTGCCCCACTGGGATAAGGGAACATGTCCAAGCAATAGAACTTTGGGGCAGAAAAGTCTAGCTCGGCCTTTCCCGGTGTGCGGTAGGTTTGCTCTGTCTCCCACGCAGACTGCCACTGAGGTTCGACTTCTGCGTGGGGGTAGGCCTGAGCTGAGAGGAGGAGGTCCTCTGACACCGGGGGGGGGGATGTGTCGGCCTTCGAAGAGGCAGAGAGAGGGGAGACGACATCTTGAAGGCGCAGTTTGGGGAAGGCGGCGAGATGGGGTGAGGAGAGGAAAGCAGAGGTTGACTGCGTGCCGTCTCTTTTCTTTCGCGTTGACCGGACGAGAAGAGATCCAGAGACACCGAGAAGGGGAAAGCAGACAGCAGATAGTCGGACTGATAGCCTTACCATCCTTACTCTGTGTGGTTCGTCGGTCTAGGTAAAGTCTGTTTGTTTCCCACTCACTTCCGGAACTCTTGAGGAGACGCCGTCCGGTGGTGGAGACGCCTTGACTGTTGTCGCGTGAGAAGAGAGGAGACGCGTGTCACGGACTGTTTGGTGCTCTCAAACCTCTCCCTATAACTCTACCAGGTCGCAAAAACCTCAAGTGTAGATTGAAACAAGGGAAAACGCTGCGTGGTGCAGAGTCGTTGCACAGCAGACAGACAGAGGCGAAGGTCCCGTCTCGGACCGGGCGGTTTGCATGCCGGCCGGGCCCGGGATTGCGCATGCGGCCGCGTGCATGCACGCGCGGCCGCGGGGCAAGCTGCGGGGATTGCCGGGGCCCATGCATGCAGGATGATCGAAACATCGCGATCCGAGGGCCGGAGAGTCTGAAAAAACATGAAAAAACTGTAAATTATTAATAAATCTGAACTCAAAGAGAGCTGCATTATGCTGCATTCACCCACATCATTTCAGATCGGATTCACTTGATCAAGACAAGGAAATATGATGACGCAGTGGTGAGTCGTCAATGAGGTTTTCTGATTTGATCGCGAGGCCTGGTGCCCTCACGTTCAGCTTTTGATTTCAGTTGAAGCCGTGGTTTTAGAATTAACGGGGTTGAGACGTAACCAGAATTCGCAGAAAGATAGGCAGAGAGCCACGACCGGTTGGATTTTTCTTCTCCTGCTACTTGAAGGTGGCAGGGAGGAGTGTAAGGCTTCAGGTGGATTCGTTCGCCCAAAACCAATCAGATACAGTCGTGCCCAAATAAATCCAAACAAACCCCCGTTTGATTCCGAGGTTTTCCTCAAACTCAAAAGGAATCACAATGTTCTCCTCTGACATCAGAGGTCAGTGGGACGAGGGCCACGATTCTTCTGGAGAAACGGTGTCAGAGTTCGTATGCGCGTGGCCTGACTTGGCTCGTTTCCCGTGTGAATTTTTCCCTGTTCTCCTTGCTGCGGTTCTCTTCTTTGGATGTCCCACCTGACGTCTCCGTTCCAGTGTCCCTGCTGTCATCTTTTTTCTGTTTTATTTTTGTCTCCTCTTCGTGGCCCCATCCTGCACACGAGAGTGCGAACACTCA
This sequence comes from Chromera velia, assembly GCA_018398765.1. NCBI lineage: Eukaryota > Chromeraceae > Chromera > Chromera velia. The sequence continues at coordinate 11,555 of JAHBMJ010003394.1, read as the reverse complement.
CTGAGCTCAAAAAAAAAAAAATGCAGACACGTTCGGCCAACTCTGGCTGGCTGGGACCATTGGATTGCGCCGCCGTTTCACAAAGGTGGGCAGAGACGGGCTCCGGTTTTGCCTGTAATTCAGCTTGCCGACTGGCCTTTTTTTCGAAGACCTTCCGTGTATGCATCTAATCGTGGGTAGGTAAATGGAAGTCCCATTTGCTCTGGGAAAGTGTTGGAAGCGTTTTGAGATCCCCTCTTCTCCCTTCCCTCCATCGGTTGCTTCCCTTTCCCTCACCCCCGGATTCACTTTCTGTCTCAAGATTTTTTCTGTTCTGTGTTATCTATATGTAAGCTAAGGGCTTCGTGCTTTTTCTCTGTGTATCCATTCGTATGCCTACGTAGCTTTCATTCTCCTGCCGCGTTTTTTGGAAACAATCCGCAGAAAATGATTGTGGATGCCGACGTGAGCGACTATGTTGAGTTCCTTGCCGAGAGGGTGACGGTGAGGGACGTGGGACTTCGGAAGTACGCGACCCTGGTGAAGGGCGCAGTGGTGATCCACAGCAGACAGTACGAAATTCTGCTGGCAGATGTCGAGAGTGTTCTGCAAACGGTACGTCAGCAGGGAATAGGTCGGTGGACAGCTGCGTGGGCGTGTTTGATTGTACGGATTGTCTGTCTATTTTCCTTTTGCAACTTTTCTTGTTTGATGACCTCGATTGATCCTCCCAGCAATAGATGAAGACGGGACACACACGCCGCACCGAGATCAAAGGCGAAAAGAAGAAACAAAATGAATGGAGAGGAAATCGGTGCATAGATTGGAAAGAAAGACAGACAGACAGAAAGAAAGAAAGAAAGAAAGACAGACAGACAGAAAGACAAGAAAGAAAGAAAGAAAGAAAGAAAGAAAGAAAGAAAGAAAGAAAGAAAGAAAGAAAAAAAGAAAGAAAGAAAGAAAGAAAGAAAGAAAGAAAGAAAGAAAGAAAGAAAGAAAGAAAGAAAGAAAGAAAGAAAGAAAGAAAGAAAGAAAGAAGGAAGGAAGGAAGGAAAGAAGAAAGGAAAGAAGGAAGGAAAGAAGGAAGGAAGGAAGGAAGGAAGGAAAGAAAGAAAGAAAGAAGGAAAGAAAGAAACAAAGAAAAAAGGAAAGAAAGAAAGAAAGAAAGAAAGACAAAGGCAGCACATTGCATTCCACAGAAACTCAGACAAATAGACCGGGCCNCCCCCCTGGAGTATGCAGGTGAAGAGACTGGAAAGGGCTCCGGGGAGGTCCTCCATTATCGAAGGCGGGGGTCTTTGGGAGGAAGGGAAGCGGGAAGAAGGGGGGCATGGTACGAGGACGGGTAACCAGGAGAGACAGGCAGGGGGTGGGAGGAGCAGCAACAGCAACCGCCGTCTCCCCGTCTCCCTCGCTGACTGTCTCCACCAGCACGGAGACCCAGCAGACCTGGACATCTTCGGTCTCGAGGACCATGGAGGAGACCTCATCGACCCCCTCTCCCAGCCCCTCTTCTTCGAGGCCCCTTCTCTCTCAGCGAATGCAGATGAGGTCGGTCGGTGAGGGAATGAATGAGCATGTCAGGCAGCAGAAGAAAGGCATAAGCACCTTCTCGTCCTGTCCCCCAGGCTGACCAACAGAGCCCCCTTCCCTGTTGCATCTCCTCTTCTCTCTTTTTGGAGCCCTTTTTCTGTGCATGGAAGAGCAGCGAGGAAAAGACAGGGCAGGCAGAAGTGATGGGGGGCAGAAGTGTAGAAATAGCGAGTAGGAGTTCACGTCAATTATCTTCTTTTTTGGACTTGGACTTGGCATTCATGCACGCATTGGCTGGCTGAACTCAGTCCAGACACCTGGATGGCTGTTCGAACGACTGCAGGGAAGAGGGAATCGGGGAAAATCGAACCTGAAGACTCAACGGAAAGAGAGGTTGAAGCAGAAACGGCGAAGCGCTGCAGCGGGTAAGTGAGTGCTTTGGCTTTCTCTTCGTCTCTCTCATCTAGAGCCCCTCATTTTTCTTTCATCTTGGTGAGTCTAAATGAGAATTTTCACTTCCATGCCTTCTCTTTTTCCATGCGCTTCCATGCCTTGTTGCTCGTTTCCTCATCTACTAGCCCACACTCTCTGCCCGTCTCTGTGCGTCTTTCTTTCTGTCTGTGCGTCCATCCATCTGTGCAGACGGTGAAGGGACGCTCCTGAATCTGGTGCCCTACGGGGGGAGCCAGCCTGGCCAGCAGGACTCTGCCGTCTCCTCTGCCGGACTGCTCGGCGAGTTTCTGCAGGAGGCGGCGGCGTTCGAGAGAGAGGAGGGCTTCGAAACAGGGTCAGCAGCCTGGGTGGGTGAGGGGGGGGAGCCGTCTCGGAGGGCAGAACAGCACAGCACACACCTGAGGGGGGGGCTGGAGGCTGCTGCAGGCTTTGGGGCGTTCCCCGACAGTCTGTCTGTGGATATGGAAATGTTCGGAGAAAGTCAACTTGGAGCGTCGCAGGTCTCTCAGGGAGGATTCGGGGGGCTCTCTCAGGATGATCTGATTGGTCTGTCTGTGGATATGGACGTCGGGTTGGAAGGGGAAGGGGGGCAGGGGGTAGCAGGGACAGGGAGAGGAGGCCTGGAGGGCGTCGAGCTGGACCTGACGCTGGTGGAAGAATTTGCGGGACTTGCAGAGGCGTCAGTCAGTCAGTCAGTCAGTCGTGGCTCCTGCACATTCATTGTCTTCTGCTTTGTCTTGGTTTCTGCCCTCTTTGCGCTTTGCACCTTCCCGCCTGATGATCCTCCTCCATCCCTCTTTTGGTTCAGGGGCCCTGGATGGCCTCCTGCATGACGGAATGATCGATCCGCATTGATGAGAACCTGATAACATAGAAAAGAGCAAATCAGATCCGATCCCTCTGTCTTTGATTGAGGCTGAGGACGCACATCTTGTCATGCACCACTATCTGAGCGGACAGTATCAAACTACGGTGGTGTCTCCCTTTCTTTTCAGCTTTCCATCAATCTGTCTCTGAAGCCATTTTATCTTTTGATGTCCAGCATATCGATATCTTCATCTTGTGATCCACTTTTTTCTCTGCTCTCTTCTCTTTGTCTTCTGTCTCCGTTGTGTTCGGACAGATTCGAGGACAGTGGCAGAAGAGGACGGGCTGTGGAGGAAGACGAGGCAGAAGAGGGAGACAGCAGGAGGCCCTCTCTGTCGATGAATGGGGGCATGCCTGGGTCCTCTCAGGAAGAGAATCTGCTTGCGGGAGGAGAGGTGGAGGACCCAACCTTACAGGGCCCTTTTGGGCCTGCGGGTCCTCTGGGCTCTTCTCTGTTGGGATTCTCTCTCTTCAGAGGATTTTCCGAAGACGACAGAGAAAGAGACAGGGCGGGGGTTGGGATTCAGATCTCTGCCGACTGCCTTCTCCATTCTCCAGACAGTCAAAAGAAGAGGAAGAGGAACAATGAGGAGGGAGGAGAGGGAGACGGAGACGGGGGGAACAGATTTAACAGCAACGGGGGAAGGATGGCACCCGACAGAAGTCCCAGTAGAGCCTCCACCGTCTCCTCCCTCCAGTCATCTCTCTTCGGTCCCAGGTCAAGCAGAATCGGGCCGAGGTCAATGTTGGCCTCCGGGGCAAGAGCACGTGCGCGAGAGCGAATGGTTTTCCTTCGAGAGCGCGACCGAGCTGCGCGAGGCATGGGAAGAGAGGTCAGCAAGCAGATGATGGATGGGCGTGGTATATTAATATTTATTTATGCCTCCGAGTATGCGTCCACCTGAGTACAACTGGTTTTCTTTATCTTTGAACTGCACTGTTGCACGCTCACATTCGTTCTGTGGGGGAGTGGCACACTGTACCTGGATTTAGCTGGATGTAGCATCCATGTGGAAAATTTGAAAAAGTCAGCGAGGAAGAGGCAATCTGTGGCTAGAAAGAACGCACCACCCTCTTTTTCGTGTACATCGTTGGTTATCATCAAAGGTAGGCCTTGCCTTACGCACGAGACAGAGCTTGTGTCGGTTTCTCTCTCCCCTCTGTAGAAAGAAAGGACACACGGACACGCGCGATGACCATATATGTATGTGCATCTGTGTGTGCCTGTCTGCTTGCCTTTCCGTCTGTCTTCAGGGAATTCCTGCAGCGCTGCTTGCGCTGATTGACGAGAACACCGAGCTCGAGGAGGAAGAAGTGAACGCGTGGAGATACGCAGACAGACAGGCAATTCTCAGGCCTCAGCGACCTCCAGATCAGGTGAGAGAGACACGAAGGGCGGGATGGGAGAGAAGGGAGGGCGGCGGCTTTCCTTTTGAGTTCGGTTGCGAAGGCGTAAGAGAAGACAGACAGAGAAGTGTTCCTGAATTCGTTTGTTGAAATACCTTTCTGCTCTTTCTTTCTGATCTTTTCCTTCTTCCTTGCGGCCCTGGTCGGGTTCTTTGGCAGTTGTCAGTGCGACAGCTGCTCTGTTGCGCTTCTTTGTTTTGCCAACCTTTTTCCCACCGTGAATCTTTCTTGCTTTTTGTTCACCTCCTCCATTCGCCCCAGTTTTGCCTGCTCAAATCATCTCTCGTGTGATGCTTCTCTCCTCCTCTTCCGTTCTGCAGTGCGCGCAACTGAAGGGAGGCGACTTCCTTCCGTTTCCTGTAAGTCCCTGAGATCCATCCGTCTCTTCACATTTCTCATCTCCGATCGAATTGAAGGAAGTGGAGGGTACAGAAGCAGGAGGGAATTCGATTCGCTGCACTTTCCTTTTTTAGCCTCTTCGATGTCTTTCCGTCTCCTTCGTGCCTTTCATTTTTGCCTCTTTATGGCCGTTTCTCCTCGTAAGCAAGTCTGTATCTGTTTGTTGCTGCCTCGTCCAACTGTCTGTCTGTCTCTTTCTTCCCCTTTGCAGGTCCCCCCACCCCCAAGACTCCAGAGACTTGGCCGTCTCTACAACGCCTCTCTTTCCGCGCCTCTGTACGCCTATGGTGGGGAGTTCTGGGATGAGGACCCGGACCTCGTCCCAGAGAAGAACAGAGAGGACGAGGAGGAACAGGAGCAGGGGGGGAGGGGAAGTGTGGAGAGACAGAGTGACCAAGCAGAGGATGCTCATCAACAGGAAGGAAGAGAGACAGACCCCATGCAGATGCCCCCCGACGACCCCCCACAGCAGCCTGCCGACCCCTTTGCTCCCTTTCTCTTGTCTGACGACCTGGCCCTCCCCGGGCTCAGTCAGGGTTCTCCTCACTCGCAGTCCCTGCAGCAGGTAGAGAGGGAGAAGGAGAAGGAGGGGGACGTGTTCACAAAGGCAAAGTGTGCAGAGGCGAGAGAGATGGCTGCCAAAATCAGATCCTCCAGGAGGAAGGCGAGGGGACAAAAGGAGAAAGAAAAAGAAAAGCAGAAAGAGAAAGAGGAGACGGCCCAGCAGGGACGGCGGGAGCGTGTCGAAAGTCACGAACAGGAGGTTGGGGGGGAGGGAGAGATGTCAGGGGTGTCTCCTGCGGGAGACGAGGCAGCAAGAGTGAGGGCTCCTCCTGCTGCAGATGACCCAGATCTCTTGGGAGGGGACGTCTCTGCGTCTTCCTTCTCTCTGGGTGGTCGTCGTGTGGTTGAGGGTCTGGGGCTTGATGTGGGTGTGGGTGTGAACGTCTCTCAGGTGTCTGACTTGGTCATGACGGGGGGGTTGACGCAGGAATTTGAAGTCGATGCCGGGATGTCACAGGAAGCGTTTGGGAATGAAGGAGGAGAAGGACGGGGGGTGGAGAGTCAGGAAGGCATAGAAGGTCAGGAAGGGGCAGCGGGAATTGTCGAGCAGATCCTCGGGGGGCTGAGCAGAGAGGTGAGGGTGCAGGGAGACGGCGCGGGTGGTCGGGAAGAGATTGAGATGGAGGGTGGGAAGAGGGGAAGGGGAGAAGAGAGCGATCGTGTTCCCTCCCCAGGGTCTCCGTCTCCTGCCGCCGCTCCTGTTCCTCCCGCTGACAGATCTCCCATTCTAGAGGGAGTCGAAAACGAAGCTCCCGCTCCACCCTCTTCAGAGAGAGGAATGGGAGGTTTGGGAGCACGTGAGAGTGCGGGGAGTGGGGGGAGCAGTGAGGGTCGCGTGTCCCTGGGCTCTGCTGCTTCCTCTTCGTCTGGCCACTCAGGAGGGTCTGGGTGGAGATCCATGTCGACAGTGACAGACGCAGAGGCTGAGTGCCTCCAGAGGTGGGTGAGATGATCTATGGGATACAGGCGGGGAGTAGAAAGACGGGAGGGGGAAGCTGGGATCTTTTTTTCTTTCCTGGAATTTTTTTCTTTTTTTTCCGGAAAATTTCTCCTCTGTTTTGTTTCATCTCTGGCAATGGCGATTTTCTCTTGTGGACTGCACTCTGGAATTTTCTACGGCATGCTCACATTCTAACAGGCTTCTTGGCAAGGCTTCCTGCCTTCCTTCGGTCCCTTCCTGTCTGGCTTTTGAATTTTCAAGAAATCTGTCCTCTTCTAACCAATGGTGTATCTGGCACTCCAGTAGACTCTTGTTTCTTTCCCTGAGATGCTGGTCCTTCTCTTTCTCCCTCCCCTTCTTCAATTGAATGAATGAATGAATGAATGAATGAATGAATGAGTGCAGTCATCTCTGCTCCCGTCTCGTCGTTCGAGCGCGAGAGCTGGCAAGGAGAGAGGCAGATGGGGAGGAGGGGGGTCTCCGATCTTCTACTGGCATCGTGGAGATGGCAGGAGAGGGGGGAGGGGAGACATCGGGGGGCGCCGATGCAGATGCAGAGGCCCTCGATACCGCTGCTGCGAAGTATCTCCCGAAAGTCGCCATGACCTTCCAGGACATCGCTCCTCCAGGGAAAGTCGACAGGGAGACGGCGTCGTATGCGTTCAGACAACTCCTCAGTCAGTCGAAATGAATCGAGGGGATTCAATCTGGTTTCTTGAGTCGTGTGGTCTCTCCATTGATTGATTTGGGTGACTCAGTGCGGGGAGGTGTGGGGGGGGCAGATCTTGTGCGTGCATTGCATGGGGACCTCCGAGACTTTCATTACATTTGAGCCGGTATCTGAAACGCCCCTTCTGGCTTTGTCTCTCTGGGTTGCGCTTCGGCTTTCCTGTGGCTGGTGGATTCTTGCTTCCTGTCTTTCTTTTTCTGTTTCTGTCTTTCATTCATTCATTCATTCTTTCTTTCTTTTTTTCTTTCTTTCTTTCTTTCTTTCTTTCTTTCTTTTCTTTCTTTTCTTTTCTTTCTTTCTTTCTTTCTTTCTTTCTTTTTTTCTTTCTTTCTTTCTTTCTTTCTTTCTTCCTTCCTTCCTTCCTTCCTTCCCTCCCTTTGTTTCGTATTGTCTTTCAAGCGCATAGGAGTGTGTCTTTGCATTCCGCCTTGAATGTGCCAATGCAGCGCTGGCCACTTGCGGAGCCTTTGAGGTCAAGCAGGGGGAACCTGCGGGACCCATCCTCCTCAAAATGGTTGGTGCATGGGTCTGTCTGTAGAGAAAGGGGGGCAGGAAGAGCGGTTGGGGTGGGGTCTGGGTATCGCTTTCTTTCTTTAGGTGCTTATGTAAGGTTTAACTGTGTCCCTCTTTTCGATCTCCAATGCTTGGCTAGACCCCACAAGAATTCTTTCAAGTTATCAATCTGTGAGACTTTCAGAGAGTCTGAGCACAAGTCACCCTGATTGATGCCCTTCTCCCCTGCATGCAGAGTGAGTCCACAGCCTCTACCTACGCCTCGCAGATGGTCCCCCGTCCTCCCAGCGCTGTGCCGTCTCCTTCAGGGTCGCCTCCGGGTGCCAACGAGAGGCCAGAAGGAGACGGGAGAGACGGCGGTGGAAGTGGGCAGATGGGACCCTCTGAGAATGCAGGAGAAGACCGACGGGGGGAGAGGGCACGAGGCAGCAGTCAGAGGGGACCTTCTTCTGCTCCTGCGCACTCGCCTCCTCCGGCTGCCCCTGCGAACCTCAGCAATGTGGCCTTGCAGAGAGGGGGGATGAGAGGAAGGAGGGGCAGACAGAGGTCATGAAAAGAGAAAAAAGTAATTTGATAAGAGGCAGAGAGAAAACGAAAAGATGTCAAAGGAAACGAAGGCGAAGAAAAGGAAGGAAGGAATGCAAAACAATTAGGGATGGCGTGACGTTCTTCACAGAGGAGAAAGAGCACCGGCTTTCCTGCGAGTGCGGTGAGAAGTAAAAAGGGAATTTCGTGTCTTTCTGTGTGGGGTCGGGGTGGGGAGGGGGGGGACTGTGTGGGTTTCTGTTTGTCTGAAGAATCGACTGTCTGATTCACTGGGGTTTCTGAATTGATGGAATCGGTTGATACTCCTCGACAAGTTGTTTAAGTGCGCCCCTCTGCCCTCTACTGTTGGTCTCGTCTTTTGGACTTTGCAATTGAAGTGTGGAATACAGCAAAAAAAGAAAGGAAGGAAGAAGGGAATGAAGAAAGAATTAAGGCAAGAGAAAAAGGCAAAAGTTTGAAGGGGGGGATACTGGGGTGGGGTGGGTTGAGGTGAGGGAATGCAGGCGCCTCTACCCCCATTTTTGTCTTCTTTTCGTGAATGTCCTCTCTCTCTTTCCCCCTCTCATACTTCTTCATTTGTGCATTTATGCGTGTCTCGACTGAACAGAGCTCTGCGGCTGATTTATTCGCTTGAAACTCATTACTTCTCTTGAAGGTGCAGCAGTTATCTAACTAATTGACATTGTATTCTCGCGTCTCTCTCTCTCTCTCTCTCTCTCTCTCTCTCTCTTTTTCTCTCGCTTAAATTTAAGCCCGTTCTCTGAAGGCCTGTGGTCCGTCTTTGCCAAGTTCGGAAGAGCTGATATGCGCAATCAGGAACAAAGAAAAGGAATTCCATATGCAAGAAGGAAGGACAGAAAGAAACAAGGAAGGATGCAGCGAAGTTGACGAAAAGCTTCCACAGAACAGAGAAGCTCTCTCGATCGGAGATCAGTAACTTCATGTAGTGGGGAGGGAAAACAATGAAACGAAACGAACATTTGTCCATCCATGTGCATATTCATCCTTCCGTCTGGAAATAATAAATCCAAGAGGCTTGCCCAGTCTAAGCACAATTGTGTGCAGAGGGAGGAGGGGGAATTGGGTGAGAATGGAAGAAAATGCTTCTCTTTCTGCTTTCTCTTTCTTTCCCCTGTAACCGTAGACAGGGAGGGAGACCAGAGAATGGAAAAGAAAAGAAGAGAGGCCCGTCTCTCACCTGGAGTCGATGAGCTGTTCGCTAACTTATTATTCTAATTCAGTCCATTTGTCCAAAAGTAAGCTGTTTTCCCTTTGGCACCAAGTCTCTCTCTGTCTGGCTGCTCTTCCTCTTTCGACTCTCTTTTCTGTCTTTTTCTTTCCCTCCTGTTTTCTTCTTGACAATTGTTTTCCGTGCCTGCGTGGTTGTCCAATCGCATCTGTCCTTTCGTGTCCTGCATGTGTATTTATTCAGAAAGAGTTCTGGTGAGAGGGAATGTTCTTTCTTTGTCCTTGTCCTCCCGGCTAGCGCTCGATTTATTGCTCAGGCGGGAAGACGATCCTTCTCTGAGAGCTGCGTGTAAATATGTTTGGTGTGCGACCAGGAGGGGGAAAAGGAAGGTGGGCAAGAGAAACGGCCACGCAAATGCAAAGAAACGAACATTCGCAGGCAAAATTGCCCACGAGACAGCGCAACTGGGCTGAAGTTTTGAGTTGAAGTCTTTACTGCCGTCTTCCCTCCGGTTGCATGGATGTCAAGTATCCACCCTTCTGGGTTCTTGTGGGCTCTCTCTCGAAGTGATTAAATCAATTCCGGACCGGGGCTTATACTCAAAGAAATGAGGAACTATATGAGGAACTTCAAAAAAGAAAAAGAAAACCACTAAGGAAAACCAAGGGGGGGAAACTGCATTTAAGAAAACCAAGTCTCCCTCGCGCAAAAAATCTTTCAAAAAGGTCACCAAAGCCAAAGAGTAAAAAGACCACCACTACGTCGACTATAGTGAAAACGATCTCGGATGACTCGCACAGCTGATCTCTATAGTACAGCTGATCTCTAAGCTGATCCTAGAGCTGATCAATCTGTTTTCATGACTCCCGTCTACCTTCACTGTGTTATAAATTGACAAACACTCTAGCAAACACTGTATGGTCGTATATGGTTGACCGCAGCTCTAAGAGCGGTTCGTCGACTTAATTGAAACAATGTAATTCAATCCCATTCATTCATTTTTTTTTATTTTTTTCTGAGGCCTTCAAAGCTGATGATGGAAAGACTCCACCAAAGAGCTTTCACTGGCAACTTTTACATTATACCATTATATCTGTTCTCAAACTTATCTTCAATTGATGACTTAATTCTTTAATAAGAGAAAAAACACATATAACTATTTTTAGTATTTTACAGCTTAAAGAATTTATTGAACAGAACAATTAAAAAAAAAATAATTGAAAATTATTTAATAGTTTTATGTTAGCTGACTTTTAAATCAATTCAAATTGAAAAGAGACTTCTCAACTTTTTGGTCTAGTTTTTGGTACTGGCAAGTCTTCTGCAAGATCTATTAAATCATTATTTAATCACTGAGAGATTGCTACTTTGTCGCATTGCAAGTTGCAACTGAAAGGTACAAATGAATGAATGTATGCAGGAAGAGTTGCCTTCCCGTAAGAGCCTCGAGCACTCCCAGTGACCGGGGGACGGCAAGGAAACAAACGCTGATCGATATGCACACACGCAGTGATTGATCCCCTCAACCACCCCGTAAGGAAGGCAGGTCGACACGTTTCCCCGCAAGCCACCCGTACGTGCAGGAGAGCCCTCTCTACTGCCACCAACGCCTCCCCACCCGGAGCACAAGGGAACATTTGTGTCCCGCACGTTGGACACAAGCCTCCTTCGCAGATGAGAGCGTAAAAAGCGTCAAAGCTCTCTTCTGGACACGCGCACCCAGCTGCACACCAGTTGAAATCTAGGTTGAAATGCAAAATAGGAAAATCTTCACCGCATGCAAACTGAAAAGCTCGGCCTGTGAAATTGCATGTTTCCGAGCTGGGCTGGTTTGCTGACTTGTCACATGTGACGCGACTGACTGCTTGATCGCAGCCACACACACACACACACACACACACACACACACATTCACACGCATACACACACACACACACACACACACACACACACATACACACACACAGAGAGAGAGAGAGAGAGAGAGAGAGAGAGAGAAAGAGAGAAAGAGAGAAAGAGAGAAAGAGAGAAAGAGAGAGAGAGACAGACAGACAGACAGACAGACAGACAGACAGACAGAGTGACTGAGACAGACAGACAGACAGACAGAGACAGACACACAGCTGATGCCCTTTTTTTTTTTCGTCGTTCTTTCTTTCCACCCCAGCCTCTCCTTTTCTTGTTATTCAACAGGAGAAAAATTCGACACCTTTTTTCACACAGAACTTGAAAACAAGACCTAGAACAAGACTGACCTCACTCTCATCTGGGGCGGCAGCCGGCGCCAGTCCTGTGTCAACGGGGGCCTCCTCGCCTTTGGACCCATCCTGCAGAAAAAGAAGCAAAGGTGATATTTACGCACACGCAGTGCCACGCACACACACACACACACACACACACACACACACACACACACACACACACACACACACACA
>JAHBMJ010003393.1:1068-11509 GCA_018398765.1 Chromera velia | reverse complement strand
CAGCCCCCCCCCCCGCCCCCCCCCCCCACAGTCCGGGTCTCCACCTGGGATTACGGCCTTCTCGAGAAAGACATGTAGAGAAGGATCGCGCGAGTTCATCTTCACTTGTACATACACAGACGAAGTCTGAGAGGAAAGGGGGGGGAGAAAAAGGAATGAAGCGAGGGACGACTATGAGGGAAGGAACGCACGTGCTGTCCCCCTCCCAAGCCGTGTCACCCCCCCCGCACGCTCCCCTCACAGACGCACAGCGACACCCCCCCCCGTACTCCTCCCCCTCACCCCCTCTCCCTGGGGCTGTACAGACCCCCCCCGGGGCCCTTCCGCCTCCCCGGGGGTCCATGGTCCCCCAGGCGCCCATTCGACCTCATGCCGCCATTCACGCAAGCCCGCAGATTGCGAGCGAGAGTCCTCAATACAACGCCGGGGAGAGAATCTTCCAAGGACAGCCTGCAATGACCAGTCAGAGGGAGATGAAACGAAGCCCGCCCAAGGGCCCACCAGGCCCCCCACGGGAGCAGAAAGGGTCCCGGCGCACTCTTCAGTACTGCACTCAGAAATTAGGCGTCATTGCTGACGGAGGTGTGCAGCCGCCTCTCAGGAGTCAGGGACGGGCATCGCCCTTTGCCTCCGCCTCCCCCCCCAAGTTAGCACTCAGCGACCCCTCATCAAAAGTGCAAACATTTGCCAGTCGGGCCACCCCTCTTCCCCCGCCGGCACAAGGCATAGCCGAGTCAAAGAAAGGATTCGCGGGATCACCCCTGACTTTCCAAGGGTCACCCCGGATCATTTACAACGGTGGGTCTCCTGTTGTATCCGAGGAAGCAGTGGGCAGCCCCGGCAAATTTGGCCCATCCAAGCAGCAGCAGTCAGATGTCCGATCTCCCTCCCCGCCTTTTCAGGAGGGTCCCGAAAGGCCCGTTTTGCACGAGAGGGAAGACGTTCAGTTTCTATGGAAGTCTCCCTCCTCTGTCGGTCCGCGTGGATCCTCAGAGACGTCTCCGGGCCCCGTGGAGAAGGGGCCCCGGCATGACTTTCAAAGTCAGGTGGGGCGTCTCGTGCACCGCCAGCCCCCAACTTCTTCCGGGGCCCCCTCCCCAGCTGGAGCACTACCTCTGGTGACGGACATGAACGCCTTGACAGAGATGAGTGACGTGTTTCTTCTTTCTCGGAGCGGGACGAGAGAGAGGGCATCGGGGGGAGAGCAGAGCAACGGGCAGGGGGGGGTGCTGCCATCAGAGGAAGTCGGGACACACCCTCCCGTGCCTCTGCAGTCTCCTGTCGATTTCTTTTTTGTCAGACACGCACTGGAAGCTGCCGAGCCCCCTCATCCCATTGTGAGGAAATCGGCTTTCCGGGGCCAGTCCGCTTTGTCGTTTCCGAGCAAGCGACCAGCGTCAGGATCTGAGAGACAACCGGAGTGTCCGAAGCGAGGGCGGTTGAACAGGGATGGGATTGATTGGAGTTTGCGCATTGATGAAGAGAGAGCAGAATTGGGAGGACGGCCCCGGCATGTCACAAGAACCCTTGGACGGGCCCCCTCTGTCCGGGTCCTTTCCCCTCCCTCTCCTGCAGGTGAGAGACGTCCGTCTGGGTTGAGTGGTGGATTGGGAGGGATGAGTGCGAAACCGTCTCTTCGGTCCATTCCATCAGTCGTCTCGCTTGCCTCCTCCGCACGGGGAGGAGGGGGAATTGCTTCGTTTGGGGGGGTGCGAGTGGATCCACCACGGGACAGAGAAGGGCGCCGTAGGTCTGGGTCCCTTCTGCCCCCCCTGAGGACACCGTCTCGTCCAATGCCACCGGCAGCTGTCGGAGGGGAGGGCCGTGAGAGGGGAGCGAGAGCAACCGGTTCTGAGCGAGAGGGGACAAGAGCAACTGCGGAGTGGGTGTCAGTAGCCAGATCTGGTCCTGGGGGGACTGTCGAAGGTGTGAGTGGGAGGACAAAAAGGCGATCTGCGGCATCTGCGCGTACACACATACTGCCCGCTGTTTCGCTCCTGATGCATTCAAATCAGACTCCCTAGCAATCAATTTGAATCAAAAAAATCAAAGATATTTGAAAACTTGAATGAATTACTGTTTTAATGAAACGGTCTTTCATTGAACCGAAAGATTTTTTTTAAAAAAATATAAGTACTATATGAAGCTAGATATGAAGTCTATATAGATATGAAGTATTACTGTCATTCATATACTACTACCCTACAAAGGTGTTTAGTCACTTGTGATTAGAATATATTTAATTATCCCATGAAGTGATTGAATAAAGTGATTAATTAGCCAAAGTCCGATTCTTACTAGTCTTTAATACCTTTGGTCATTCTAATGGTGCGTGGTTTTTTTTTTACGTTATAAAAACAAATGTTTTGGGAGTAGCCTAGAGGCTTATGCACATCCAGTGCACTGCATACATGGCCCAGCCCATACAGCTCAGGCCAGCCATGCACACGCCGGCACGGCCTACCGCTCCTACTAGTGGCCGCGGCCATCGGACCTGGCATCGGTACATGCATTCGGAGCGGAATAGCCGATTGTACATGTTACATCAAAAATCGGGTCTTCATGCATAAGTTTTAAACACAAGGTAAGATACAAACTTAAAGTCATAGTAAGCCATGATACCAGTCTGAGATGACTGAGGCCTGAAATGTTCAGACGATTAACTCTATAGTTTGAAAATAAGTCAAGTGGACGTACGAGACTTCTTTAAAGCAGTTTAACCACCGTTTGGCAAACCTGTAGAATTGTATACATGCAATTCCTGTGGGACAACAGCCAGAAGCAGCAGAGGGACGTCCAATCTTTGGACTCACCTTCGAAGCTGCAAAAAGAAGACAGAAGAAATCAAAAAAACAATCGCTACCCAGCATTAGAATGAGTTCAAAAAGAAAATTGTAAAGATGGGAGATAACGCCATTCTGCTTCCTCACGTTGTCTCCACCACCATGGAGGATGAGGTTCCATTTCCTTCTTCAGTGAAGATGTACTTGAATGATCTTCTTGTTAAGTGGCTTGTCGCTGAGTTTCTACCTCCAAACACTTCTGAGTCGGACCGTTTCCGGTATCTGATGCACGTAGCAACAATGGGAAGGTAGCTTCCTCTGAAACCTTAGACTATCACGACTCGGCGGATTCCAGCCCTGCAGTCCAAGATGGGGTTGTACTTGAAACCTGCTCTGGCAGACTAAGATCGCCGCTTGCTTGGACCGAGTCAAAGCCAGAAACCCAGCGTAATTCCTGAACGTTCATTTTCATGACTTGTTCGTTTGCTCATTTTTTTTGCAGCTCCCGTGCTGCTTAATTAGCTTTCAGCTCTTCTTGAGTCAGTACAATGCTTTTTGGGATTTTATGCTCTTCATCCAAGATTGTTGACTCTGTATAAAGGTTATAATCAGGCGAGAAGTGCGTATCGGACCATAGTAGATACGCGTCGATTCGGTAGACCTGTTTTACGACCTGGTCATAGAAAGACCGGAACGTTGCAAGTACATGTGTATGGGAAACGTTAATTAGCCATTCTTGATGGGACTCAAAAATCTGTACTAGGCTTTTGAGCTTATAGTCGTTGAATAAGTTGAGGAGCAGCCGTTCTAGATGATCCAGCCACGTTTGCGTAACCCGAGGTGGAAACACTAGGATGCAAATGATGTTAAAGCCCCATGGATAGCATAAGTGATATTGGTCTAGTCTACGGTCTGGGTTCTTTAACGCACTGCCGATTTTGAAGAGCGAAGGAGATACTAAGAACAGGTTTTCTAGAGCATATAAAATGGGGCGGTCCACCGTTCATATTGATTAGACATGCAATAGCTCCACCAGCAGGCATAGTTTTTTTTTTTAATCATAGAGGCGGGATGCAGAAGCAATTAGCCATGCTGCGCGATCCCGCATATTTGATGCCAAATGATGAAGATGCTGGGTAACCTGCCGATCAAAGGCGAGCAGATCAACATTTTTTTTTTCGTAAAAGAGACTCTAGAGTACCCCCCATTTCAAAAATGCGGTGTGCATTGCGCGTGCGTTCTCGAAGGCTAGGCGCCGGCTAGAGGAAAAAAAAAAAAAAAAGATCCCCCCAAACCCTTTATTTTTTTTCCTTTTTTTTTCTGTATCAGTCATACAACGGTTGTTCAAGTGTTGTACAAGTGTTGTTTATGTGTTGCACAACTGTTGCTAAGTGTTATTCAGGGTTGAAAAGTAAAAAAAAAAGAAAAAAAAAAAAAGATCTCCTCAAATCGCTTATTTTTTTTCTTCTTTTTTTTCTCTAGCCGGCGGCTAGCTCGAAGGCTACAAAGTTGTGCTAATATTAAAGGAGGTGCAAGCGGGGCAATAGTATCAAAGTCAAGATTTTTTAAAAGCTGCATTAGGACTGCAGTTTGTATACGGACCTCCAGGCGGGACTCGGTAATACGCTCAAGAAGCCGTTCATATTGAAAAGGGACAGCGGAAGGGGACAAGCGGCGATAGACCACACTTGGAGCTTGGAGAGCCCATAACCACCATCTACTTACGTATACTAGCGTAGAAACACAGTGAAGAATGCCCATAGCTTGAAAGCCACGTTCTAGTACCGTAGGAGGAACAGGCTCAGGCTGCAAGAGGTTTGCCGATACATCATGATCTAGTAAACTTTCATCTAGCGCATCAAGTAAGCTCGCTGAAGCCTCGATCACCTGCATGCTAGCAGTCACAAACGACACAAGGTGCAAAGGGATAACTAGACTGCTTGTCGGGCAGTGACGGCCTAGGAAGTCGGCAATGAACGCTCGGACAAGTAAAGGAAAACTTTTATGCAAAATCAGCATATTTATTGTTTTTTTTGAATTTAAAATTACTATAAAACAGTTTTTTGAAACATTTAAATACGCCATTATTTTATTTTTACCACAAAGATACCTTTACGTGATGAATGAGTGGTCATCTCATAATATGAACATGAGTCTATGCTACGTTTGCCAAATGGAATGTTTCCTTCGCACATCTCTGCACCGGGTCTCTGACTGCATGCGCACTGAATAAAAGCAGGTTGGTGATGCAAAAAAACGCTCAGTCTGCATCTTTAGCTTCCTTCCTGCATCGATCTCGAAGGCAGCCCGCGCCGGCGGAGCGGGTTTTCAAGCAGAGCCTCCTTCGGTCCCGCCGAAAAAGACACAGGCAAAGTAGAAGAGACATTTGCAGAATCCCCTTCTCTCACAGCAATTTTTGAGCTTCTGGCTATAGAATTTGCGGATTTCGGAGTCGATGAAGAAGTCTTTGAGACTCGCAACCCAAACGACTCCAAGAGTGAGCCAGCCGCTCCGATCATGCCCGTCGGGTTGACCTGGCAAGCTGGCATAGAGAATGAGGATCGCGCCAAGGCCGACGAAGATCCAGGTGAAGGGGATTTTCCACATCGGGTTTTCTCCGCTATCGTCCTGGTGGTCCTCTTCATCCTCGCTGCTCTCTTCTGAATCTGTCCTGGCACGCACATCAGAAAGGGTTACAGAGTGAAAATCAAGAGAGAGCCTGCCAGCAGAAATTCACGCACAGGACACGCACATACACGTCGCGTAACCCAACAAGAAAGAATCGACGACTCCATCACTTTGTAGATGTGTCAGTGACTACTGGCTGACGACCAATTGGCTGAACAACTGGGCGACCAACACATACTGAGAATAAAAGAAGGGGAAGGCGCGCAGACACTCGACGCTCGGCAGACCACGTAAACCCGAGACCAGACCTCTCAATACGGGCACACACGCACTTCTCTCACGGCTCGCATGCTCAGGCTGCCTGACGATTCCATCCATGCACCCATCACCGAACAGCTGGACAACAGTCACACACAACATTCGGACGTCAATTTAAAGAGATGGAGGTGCCGAATATATGGTGGAGAATTTTTGTTCGGGCGACGAGAAAAAGAAAGGGGGGGGGGAGCCCGCGGACACTGCGCTCATGCGTCTCACATAGCCAGCCACTCACACACACAGAGCACTCGCGCACTTCCATCTGGCGACGTCGAACGCATGCTGGAGAAAACGGGAAAGGCCCGCAGACACTCAAAGCTCGACAGACCAAGACCAAGCCTCTTGACACAGGCACACACGCTCTCACGCACGCGCGCACGCTGTTTGACCGTTCCATCCATCACGACACACCCGACCAACGAGTCACACACGGCACGCGCATGTCAATCTAAAGAGATGGAGATGCCGAATGTAGGATGGAGAATTTTTCGTGCGGGCGAGGTCGCGACGGAAAAAGAAAAAGACCGGGAAAGGAAAGAGCCAGTTTGAGCCAGACGAGTCACGCGCGACTCAGCGAAAACCAGAGAACCGAAGTCCCTGACGGCCACGGACGGCACACGAAAAGAGACACAGAGCCGAGGAACGAAGGCCTGCCTGACGGTTTAGGAGGTCAGCCAAGCAGACAACAGAAGAGCGTCATTTAGGAGACAAGATGTCAGGCGACAGTAGCAGAGGCGACGGCTCACAACGACGTTCAGGGGGTGCCTTGCATGGACGGGCTGCCGGGAAAGCCACGCAACAGTCGAGAAAAAAAGGAAGAAGCTTTGCCGGGCAGCTACACAACAAAAAGGGAACCGGATGACCCACCTGCAGTTGCGGTCCGGAAGGCGTTGTACTGGTCACTCAGGGCAATCTTGTTTTGTATGCTGGAGTCGTTGAACCCAGCTTCGTCAAACCCGCGCGAGATGAGCCACTGACGATACTCCACATCAAGACCCTGCCAAGCATTCCCATTGTACGCGTGCACAAGCCGATTTCTTGCCTCACGAGAAAGGGTCCATTCTGCATTTGAACCAAAAAGCGCGAGGTGACATGATGAAATCGCGATTCGAGAAACATTGGAAAAGGCCCGAAAAAAGGACCCTCGGCAAATGGGAAGAGAGCGGCAGGGAAATCCGAGATGGTGCTAAGTGAGTAAAGCGGTGACAACTGGCAGGCAGTTCAGAGAAAAAAAAACGTTACGAATTCACAGAAGCAAGGAGCCAAAGTCGACAGCATAGAACGTCGGTCAGCCGGTAGGGACCAGGGCGGATGCACAAAGAGGCTTCTGGCCAACGGAACAGTATGAAGCTAGAGGAAAAACCGATCAGTCCAGATCAGGCTGACGAAGAGTCCCAACGAGAAACGCAAGGGCATCAGTCAGAGCAACAGAAGTGAGCAGGCAGCCCAGACAACAAAAAAGAAGGAAAACAGACGCACCTGTGGGAGGAATCGAATTGCCTCTGGCAGAGTCCCGGTCGTCCGGCAGCAGAGTGGAGGTGTGGAGAGCCTGCACACACACACACAGACGGTGGCGCAGGTCTTGCTTGGAACGAGTCAGCAGAACCTGAGACCATCAGGGCAGGCACACTCCACTCACCACTTGAAAAAGCTCCCAGGCTGCCCCCTTGGGCCCCAGGCTCGACTCGGCCACCTTCCTCCCCACGGGGCTTCTATCAAGACGCCCGCGGGGACCTGCAAGGGACGGCCAGCACACAAGAGAAAGCGGTATGGGTACACAAGCTCACGAAACCGGCAAGCAGGTCAGGGGGGAGGGACAGACAGCATTGCAGGTAGCTAGAGAGGGCCAAAGGAGGGGGAAAAGCAGAGAGGGGGACAAAAAGCCAAGGCCGAAGGAGGGCGGGACGGCTGGCATGCAGACCCACCTGCAGGACTCGCGTGGCCATCGGATTCCAAGAGAGCGACCGAAATGGCTAGAGGCTGCACGCAGGGTACCAAGGGGGGGCAAAAGAATAGAGACACGCAAGGGCGGGGGGGAGACACGCGAACAAAGATGGGACAGAAAAACGGTCCTGGCACGCCTGGCTCACCTCTTGTCGTAGGGTTGCGAACAGGTAGGGGCAGACTTCGTCCTTCGGCCCCATGTTCTGCAGGGCAAAGGTCTCTCCAAGATGTTCCCATCGGCCTGCATCAAGGACACAAAAACAAAGTCCACACGCGCTGAGAAGAAAGTAAAGGGCCAGGGAGAGAAGAAACACACGTTCCCCTAAAGGAAAAGGTGCGAGAAGCGGGCATCGCTAGAGGCAGCTAAAGGGCGGGAAAAAGAGCAGACAGGACGAAAGAAGAGAAAGAGCGGAAAGGACCAGACAGAACAGAAGAGAGCCCAGGGCCACAGAAAACGGAAGAAGGAGGGACATGAGCAGTCCAGGATCGCAACAGGAGAAGAGCAGGAGCACTGCCAGGCGGACAGCAGGAAGAGGAGAAGAGAAGTGGGGAGAAGGAGGAGGTGAGGGAGAAGGAGGGCGGCAGGAGGCCCGGAAGGAAGAGGAAGGAAGGGCTCCTGCCGCCGCAAGACCGTTGGAGAAGGCAGACAGACAAGGCAGAAGAAATGAGAAGGAGCTCGAAGGCTCGAGCCTGATAAAGAGGCCAAACAGAGAGGCAAGAGAGAAGAGGTGACACTTCCAACCGTGGGTGACGGTCTTCGAACCGAAGTGTCACCAACCCAAGAAGGTGAAAGCACCTCATCGGTGACACTTGTGACACCTTTTTAGAAAAAGTATGTAGAGAAAAGAAGATAGGGGGCTGTATAGAAAAGAAAAGTTTTTGGAAACGATGTCACAACTGTCACCACTGTCACCGATTCCCTGCTTTCACCTTCAAATGGTGGTGACAGCCGGATGACGCTTCTTTTTCGGATGGTGACACTCCGAAAGAAAGGGAACTGCAGCGTCAACTCGAACCGATGAAAAGGTGAACTGAGAGACCTGCCTGGCCAGGCAGAAAACCAAAAAGCGACAAAAACATCCATCGGAGACGTACCTGCAGAAGGAGAAGCGTCCCGGTCGACTTCCCGTGGGGCGATGGGAGTCTCGAGAGGCTGCACACAGAGGGAGAAAGACGTCAGTCTACCAACGGAGGAAACGCGTCGACAGGCCGGACACGCGTGACCCACCACTTCTCGCTGGGCTGCAGACAGGTGTCCCAGGTTGGGCAGGTTAAAGGTCCTCCCGAGATCCCTCCAGGCACCTGCAGGAAAGGGAGGGGAAGAAATGATTTGGCCTTTGGACCCAGCTCGAGGGACACAAGAAGAAGTGGGGAAGGCAGTGATCAGCTACGGAGGTCCCAAGAGGTAAGGACAGGACGGAACTGCGAAGGGGGCGCAAGAGCTAGGTGAGGACAGAACGGACGATGGGAACGAAGGGCATAGGAGGCAAGAGGTGAGGACAGAATGGCAGGGGGGAACGAGGGGCGGGGCTGGAAGAGAAACAGGAGGCAACAGAACGGTAGAGGAGAACGAAGGGCAGGGCTGGAAGAGAAACAGGGGGCAACAGAACGGCCGGGGGGAACGAAGGGCAGGGCTGGAAGAGAAACAGGGGGCAAGAGGTGAGGACAGAACGGCTGGGGGGAACGAAGGGCAGAGAAACAGGAGGCAAGAGGGGAGGACAGAACGGCAGGGGGGAACGAAGGGCATGGCTGGAAGAGAAACAGGGGGCAAGAGGGGAGGACAGAACGGCAGGAGGGAACGAAGGGCAGAGAAACAGGAGGCAAGAGGTGAGGACAGAACAGCAGGGGGGAACGAAGGGCAGAAAAACAGGGACAAGAGGTGAGGACAGAACGGCAGGGGGGAAACGAAGGGCATGCATGGTTGGACCGAGGACGCAAGCAGAGACAGAAGGGGGGTGAGGGACCGAACCACAGGGGGGAAGAAGGAACCACGGGAGATAAGCGCAGAAGGGGAGGGGACATGGAGGGAGGGAAGGGCAGAAGAACAGGGCACCACACGTAGAGGTGCTTGGAGGTCGATCGGAAAGAAGACTACGAACCAAAGGGATTCAGAGTTGCTCAGGGCAGGAGCTGTGGAAGGACCTGGAAGGGTGAGGACGGTCAGAAAGGAGCAGACAAATCGAAAGGGGGGGGCAAAAGGCGGGGAGGGAGGAAAGAACCCAACGGGCAGAAGGGGTAGCAGGGAGCAGAAAGAACTGCAAAGAGTAGGGAGGTCTCTGAGCTTGAGGTCCAGGACAGAAGAACGGGCAGGGGAAGAACAGCTTGGGCGAGTGAGCACAGGAATCGAGGAGCACGCAAGGCTGGGACTAGGGCTGGGAAGACAACAGGCAGGCTTCACGACGGACCCGTCTCGTCACAACATCTCGCCAGTCAGGCAGTTCCTGCTCATCCAAGACCACCTGCGCTCTTGTTCCAGAGTCCGCCCCCTGATCAACATCCTCACCCGTCAACTCGTGGCTGCCCTCCTCATGAAACCTCGGAGCAGGCCTCGACCCAATGTGTTGGTTGCAGACGTCCACGTTCAAGCAGAGACGGGACAAGACTGACGCCTTCAGCTTCCACTCCAAACCTGCCCCCCCGACTTCTTCCTCCCCCCCACTACATATTCTCGCGCTCCCCCGAGTTTTTGCTACTCCCTGAGTCGCTACCCACCGAGAGGCCTCCACTCGGGGCAGGAAATGCCTCCTTGCCCCCATCAACCCCAGTCC
>JAHBMJ010003392.1:0-11169 GCA_018398765.1 Chromera velia | reverse complement strand
CTGGTGAATGGCGTCCGATTCATGTTGTCTCACTCTTACTAAAACTCTTTTCTTCACTCCTCTCTGCCCGTCTTACATCGCAACTGAAGATTGACCATAGGCAGTTGGGTCTTTAGCAAGGGGTAGGAACAAGAAGAACTATTGGAGCACTTACCACACTAATATAAAAGGCAAAGAAATGAAAAAAGCCCTTGTTAGCATACTTTGTAGACTTCAGCAAAGCCTTTGACTCCCTCCCCAGGGATGTTTTGTTTGAAGTTGTGTTAAAGCAAGGGGTGAGTGCAGTCGATGTCAAAATAATTCGGGCAATGTATACAAATATGTATGGAAGCATCATTGGCAGCCCTTTAATGTTCAAAGAAGAGAAAGGGGTGAAATAAGGGGATCTTCTCTCCCCTCTTTTCTTCTTGATTTTCATCAATGATCTGCATGAAAGAGTGAAGACTTCCGGTCGTGCAGAGGTTCTGCCCGGTGGGGTTGAGTACGATAGCCTTGGTTATGCCGATGACCTTGTCCTCATTGCTGAGAGTGTGCACGACCTGCAGGTCAGCTTGAATGAATTGAATTCTTTCTATAAAGAGAGAGGGCTCACTGTTAATTTAAAAAAGACGAAAATTATGTGTCTATCCGACTCTTACCCTGCAATTGAAGGGAGGCCTATGTTTGGGGGAAAAGAAGTTGAGAGAGTGGGGTCGTATAAGTATCTGGGTGTTCTTTTATTCAAAGGGGGAGACTTAAGGGAGGTAATAAAAGAGAAGCTTAGCATAGCGAGTAGACGGATGGGTCATGCAAAGAGCGTGGCACTCTCTTTAGATCGCCTGCCCCCCGTAGTAAAAATTTTATGTTTATGCGCTTTCTGGTTGCCTGTTGCTCTATACGTATTTGACTGTCTGCCTGTCCGCAAATCAGACATAGATGCATTAGATGCCCTTCAATTGCGCTTTGTCCATTGGGTTTTGAATGTGTCTTTCTCCTCTTTCCGTGTACCTACTCTGTGTGCTGTTGGTCTACTTCTTGCACGTGTGTACATATCGATGAGACTTGTGGGGTATTTGACTAACTTAAAACATATTGACCTCAAGATGCCCGTGGGTACCTGGTCGGCTTTAATGAATGGTGATCGTCCTTCCTCTATAATGCACACACAAAAATTGATTGGGTCGACCGGATTAGAAGAATTTATGACTGTGAATCTAACCATCAAGAGAAGGAAGAAAGCCACTAAGGTCGGCCGTCTCCTTCTCTTAAGAGCAGTGATCAACCGGGAAGTTGATGAATGGATTGATGCTTGTCTAGAAATTAAGGGCCGCTTTACGGGGGGCGGTTTTGCAGTTTGGTAGAAGCGTCAGACCGAATGTGTTCCAAACGTCTTATCCTACTGCCCAACATTCGTCTCTCCTCTTTGGATCCTTTCCTCTACTTTTTCTTTATCCCTTTCATCCCCCCATTTCGTTTCCCTCCCTCGTGCTACGATCTGGTCCTCAGGCCTTTTTTCAGCCTTGCTGTATATGTTGCTCGGTAGTCGTCCCCATCCACCTTACAGAGGGCTGGAAGACCCGGTTTGCCCTGTATGCAGGGGCAATTTTTTGAAAGCAGACGATCTGCTGCACCGACTGACTGAATTCACAGAAATAAGAGCAGATCGAGAGGCTTTGAATGCAACTGTAACCGAAATTGAAGCTAAATTAGACAGAGCCCAAGAAAGAGAGAGAAAGTGGTTGCTATCGAAAGACTCCACCCCTCTAAAACACGCCACGCAAAGCGAATTGTTAGCATGAATGAAGGTCACCCTGGTACTCAGACACTTACCCATACCGGCCCTACGACTCTTGTGAAACATCTGTCTGCGCCCTCCATTGTAAGGCCTGCAATTCGATGCATGTGATGGTTACTTACCCCTCTTCCCGTCTCACCTTTTGAATGTTCTTTTTCCATCTCCCAACTACATCAGAGATTCTCCCGTCCCCCCTCTCCACCGGTCTTCCTGTCTACCTCTACTGCCTGAGAGTCTCTGTTGCAGTTGTCGCACTCCTCCCACAGAAGGAAAACGACATCAGCAATTGAGAAAGCATCTTCTAGATGCAGGGTGTTTAGAGTTGCGAGAATGAAGCCCCCTCCCGTTGTATGATGCAAGTCTGACAAAGGGGCAATAAAGCATTGTCCTAGACTCATGCATTGCATGATGGCCTATAGACCGATTAATAATAATAATAATGATGATGATGATGATGATGAACCCCGTAATATCTGCCCAAGTCTGGAAGTGCAAGCCCCTAGACACTGGCACACACACACACACACATACACACACACACACACACACACACACAAACACAGACAGACAGACAAAAAGACAGACAGACACACACACACACACACACACACACACACACAAGAAAACGAGCCAGTGTACAGATGTTTCTTGGAAGAGCAAACCACCGGGTAGTCAACCAGTCACTTCATTATCCAGTCAATCGTCCCCATCTTCACCGAATCTACAGGGGCTTCCCGGAAGACCGACCCCCGCGGGAGCTGGGTCGAACTCGCCAACTCTCCAGAGTACCTGGCCGAGGTTGCCCCCGTTTGGGTACACGCACCACTGGGAGCTGGAAGGATCCGCCAGACCATCCGCGCACAGATAGCCAATCTGGCTTTCGAAGTCGGTCCCCCCGTCGAAGGGGGGTACTCTGGCGAACGTGTTGAAGAAGCAGTCCAACGAAGCGGAATCCAGTTGTGAGGGTTGGATCGCGGCGTTCGAAGAAACTCCGACGCCAATGAAGCCGTCTGTGAGGAATTCGATTCTGACAGGAGTGTTCGGATCGACGCCCAGGTCGATGTCGTACAGCTGGGCCTCACCTTCAGGACACTCTTCCAAAGTCGCATCTCTGTTGCTTCCTGACCCGGTGGTCGTTAGTGTCTCCTGCAGCGTCACAAAGACATGATCTCACCATATAAGGGTTTCTGTGGGGGAATAGTCGAGGCGCATGCATACCCTCGACTCAGAGATACCAGAGTGCATTCCTGAAGAAAAGGACCTGTCCGAGAGAGAAGCAACGAATGAGCGGAGGTGGGCACCGCCTGCACGAGAATGCGCACGGCAAAGAAGTCACGCACAAAGAGCCGCCTGCGCATCTCTGTTCGTACCTGAGGGAAGCAGAGAGACCGTTCGGCGAAGAAGCAGGTGTTCTCATCGACTTGCTCCTCCACCACAACAAAAAATTGAGCATCAGCAGTGTCCGCATCAAAGCAGATCTGCAGGCATAGGCACACGAAGATGACCTTATCAGGTTCTGTGAAAATAACAATCAATGCAGACAGGGCCCTTCACTCACGGCAAATCGCATACGGAGGCGAGTGAGGACGGAGAGAGAGGACGAAGGAAAGATACGACAGTCACAGGGACTTAATTACATGCATGCCTGCATACATGCATACAGGCAGACAGACGACACATCAAGTTCCGACATATCAAGTTCTTCTTTCCTTTTCTCTTCCTTCCTTTCGTTTGACCTTTTTCCTTTCATAGTCAGACCATCTAGTCTTCTCTTTTCCTGCCATCTCCTCTCTCCCTCCAATCATCGTGTGACACGAAACGTTGGCTCCACACAACGAACGTTTTCTTCATGTGCATACGTAGTGACAAACAGGCAGGCAGGCAGGCAGATAAAAACAAATACAAAATACAGATAGACAGATAGAAAGAAAGGGAAACAGGCAGGCAAGTAGGTAGATAGGCAGACACGCAGCCACACAGGTAGACAGACAGACAGAGAGACAAACAGATATAGACACACAGGCAGGCAGGCAGGCAGGCAGGCAGGCAGATGGAGACGGAGACGGAGAAGGGGACTCAAACAGAGACAGAAAAAGCAAGAGAGACTAAGACAAAAACCAAAATATAGAGACGAGCAAAAACGATAAGGACCAGTGGGGGTGGGGCCCTTGGGGAAATTCCAAAGAGAGGGAGAGAGGGAGGGAGGGAGACTGAAGAAAGAGGGGAAAAGGGGGAATGTTTGAGGGAGACTGAAGAAACTCACAGGGTCTGTAAGTATAAAAGAATGAGAGAAGGGGTGAAGGAAAGAGATGGACTGACGTCAATGAAAGCGGGGACCTGATTGCTTCCTGTGCACTCGACGACGACCTCTTCCTCCGAAGAGCTCTCCAGGTCCACACTGCACTCTCTTCCATTTGACTGCACCACCACGGCCCCGTCAGTTCCCCCGTTGGTAATGTTCCGGGGAAGGAAGAAGCCGCCATCGTCGGCCAGTGTCAGCTTAATTGTGAAGTTGGCAGAGAAGGCACTCGGGTTGCCGTTGACGACCCGCTGGGGGCCAACCGCAAGACTCACCTGCATGCGTGGTATTCGAATGTGTGCTCGGATAGGATAACTCACATGTCGATGCCTTTCCATGTATGCTTGACTGTCTTCACAAGAAAATCATTCACCCATTTTTGTAACCCAATATGACTTGATGAGTCATCTTCAGCTTTCCATTTATAAGCATGCGCGGAACTGATCGACTGGATGGCAGCGTCTTTGACTGTCTGAATGTGTAATTGCCGCACTGCATGCCCCTTCTCTTACTGGCTTACTGACTCAATGACGTATTCGCTGGCTTACCGGCTGGCAGTTGAATTGGATGGAAGAATGAATGCATATCTGATGGACCGACGGCCTGGCAGAATGGCTGACTGGGGTTCTGTATGTCCGCGTCTGACTGCTCATTCTTTTGCCACCGGTTTTCTCTCCGCGCTTCCATACCACTGGCTGCGTTGACTTTCGTCTTCCGGGAAACCGCAGCTCAATCGACGTGCATTTTCTCGCCAAGCTGCACTTCTTTGCATTCTGCCTTTTTTCTTCTTCCTTTGTTCTTTCTGTATGACAGGCAGACAGACAGACAGACAGACAGACAGGCAGGCAGGCAGGCAGGCAGACAGACAGACAGACTATATGTTTCTTCTTCTCCCTCTTTTTCTCCATGAACACAACAGACAAAAAGAAAGAAAGAACAAAGACAAAAGAACAGAAACAAGACAGACAGACAGACAGACAGGCAGACAGACAGACAGACAAGGAGACCGACAGACTTGTGCGGTGAAGTCCACGCCAACGACTGCGCCGTCTCCACAGCTATCTCTGAAGCTCCCGCCCGAGTTGGGGATGACTGACAAATCGTTGTTGGAAGCTCCAAGATTGAAGAGGAGGTCGCCACACTCAATGCCCCCGTCCCCTCCTTCACCGTCTCCACCTCCATCCCCTCCTTCACCCCCCTCCCCTCCTTGTCCTTCGTCTTCCTCTTTCTCTTTCTTCGTCTGTGTCTCCTTCCCCTTACCACTGAAGAGGTCTGTCAATCCGGAAAGACCGAATTTCTGACCGCCTGTTTTGTCTGCACTCGAAAAAGTACGCACAAGCGTGCTAATCTTGAGCATCTCACACGCTGTTCTTTTCGTGCCTTGGGATCCCATGACATTGTGCACGACTGGAATGCGAATCCAACAGCTGCTTTTGAAACAGTTTGATGCACGACGTACGTCAGAGCGGAAATTGGCATGGAAGTACACACACATGCAGTTGTGCATGACGCTACGGTACCTACCTGTGAGGTTCTTCCCAGAGGAGTCTCCAGGAAGGCTGAGCTCTCCAAAGCCCTTGAACAAGTCTGTAAACTTGAAGTCAAAGAAATTCTGCAACATTCATAAGTTTGCCGAATGTAATTATCCAAGTATGCCGCTGACATACTTTGCCCCAGGAAGTCCACATTGAACGTCTGTTCGCACCGACAACAAGAGCTTCTGCTACTGTACTTATTTTTGTTCACAAAAGACATACACAGACTGGCGGCATGGCTGACCTTCTCGTCATCGAACCTCGGAAACTTCAGTCCAAAAAGCCCCCCCTTTGTGGTCTCGTTTTTATCTGCATCAAGATGCAGCAACAGGTTATGTGCGGATAAGCCCGCAAGGGCACTCGATGTACCGACACACCATTATTGACTGACCTTCATTGGCTCTGCAACAGCAGGCGAGCAAGATGAGCAACACTGCAACAGACTTCATGCTGAACGCTGCAATGGGTCAAAGACAGTGCGTTGAGGCACGTAGGCAGGTCTACACGGGAGAATGTTCTAAGCCGAATCTCTCGTGACAGTTGCATATGAGTCTGAACGTCATTGAGTCAACTTTTTCTTTCGCTCTCGCCTCGGGGGGCAGCTCAGCTCTGCTGAGATCAGCCGAGAGGCCCCCTGAGATCGCACGCACTCGCATAACGCATTTTTTCACGGGATGCACCCAACCAGTTGGGTGAGTGCCTCGGGGGGGTCCGCTAATTGATGCACACCATCTGGGGCTTGGGCATGTCTAAGTTGTGTGCTGCCATGGGGCGGGGGCCACGGTAGCGAAGTATGCTTTTCGGGACCACGCGCGCATCGTATATACATGTGCAACTCCGTGCGAGTTACTTGAGGGGCACGCATGCGCAAAGTAATTAAGGCATGCATGTGCGATCACGGCTCCGTTCGAGTTGTTTGAGGGGCACATTTTGGAACTAATGCCTGTAAAGCCGCCATTTTGAGCCCTGCGGCTGCGCCGCGGACTCTTTCAAGCCCCTCCGCGGCGGCGCCCCTTCCCCGCCCGCCCTGCCAATATATACTCATAAAACGAGCAATTTGCGCCGCAGGCGCCAAAATTTTTTGGAAGGCTCTTTAGTATACATGTTTTCACTGTGTTTTGACAATTAAGTCTGTGAACGGTTTATCGCGGGGGCTCCACAAAGTAGCTTGGAGAGTCGCTCCGCGGCGCGGCGCGGACATGAGGAAACTTTCCTCCGCGGCACGCCGCAGAGCGCCCTTCGGGCGCCCCGCGGCAGAGTGCGGCCACTCCGCGGCCCCGCGGCGTTTACCCATAAACGCCGCGGGCTTTACAGGCATTGTTTGGAACTCGGGTGACACCGACCGTGATAGAGACCGAACCGATCCCCCCCCCAAAAATGAAAAAATGCGTTATGCGAGTGCGTGTGATTTCAGGGCCTCTCGGCTGATTTCAGCAGAGCTGAACTGCCTCCCGAGGCGATTTTGGGGGGGGGGTTGTTTCTTTCTCCGTCTGTCATGGTGTCGCCCGAATTCCAAAATATGCCCCTCAAGCAACTCGCATGGAGCTGCGATCGCACATATATACCTTAATTACTTCACACATGCGTACCCCTCAAGAAACTCGCACAAAGTTGCAAATGCATACTCGCGAGGTCCCGAAAAGCATAATTCGTACGCGTTGCCGTGGCCCCCGCCCCATGCACCTACACAAGACATGCCTAAGCCCCTAATAGTGCGTATCAATCAAATTTGCGGTCCGACCCCTTAAAGGGCCCCCCAAGGCACTCACCCAACTGGTTGGGTATATCTCGTTCAATTATTAATAATTGCAGGACAACGCGCTGCAATCAATCGTCATATCCAAAGGGGGGCCGACGCGGCAGGCGGCACCGCAGCGCGTGGCTGCGCTATGCATGCATCCACACGCGCGGCCGGGCCACGCCCGCCGGTCCATGCAGCCTAGCTTTAGTTCGACGAATCTTAACGACTAACATCGATCAGTCATCACTCAGATTCGCTCAGTGATATTCAGTTAATTTGCAGTATTTTGCAGTTGAAAATGAACTTGCAGGAGGATGCAGGGGGTGTACGTCAAGACATTCTCGAGATATGTTGAGAGAATGAGATACAGTGAAACTTCATTTAACTATTAACGAATACGTTAATCATCCTGCATTACCATTATAAAGCAAAACAGACTCTCTCTTTTTTCTTTTAAAATTCGAGAATAGCAATCTAATAACTTTCTGAATACCTAATATTTTAGAAATGATAAGAGTGGTCTGTATATGATTACTCGTGTATGATATACATAGTGATATGATTATATTATTTTTTTTAATTTATATAAGGGTAATGCTAATAATCAGATACATTATTGATATTTAAAAATAATTCGTTTAAGAATACTGGGGTTAGGCATCCTCTAACTAACTAACTAACTAACTCACTGACTACTAAACTCTATTGCTAGCTAATCAAATTTTATACTTAATATTGAATTGATTCATTTTTAAATTGTAACATGATTTACTATGTGAGATAGTAATTTAAGTTTGTTGATCAAAGCCTTCGACTACGACGACGTCGACGAGTAAAGTTTTTTCTGGACCGTCACGGCGCCACATCCAGTTTTCTAACGTAGGCCTAGAACGCAGGCCCATCGCAGGCCTGGCCAAAAACAAAAAATTCACGGATGGCTCGGCTCTGAGTTACCCCGAATCAAGAGATCCGAGTCCACATTCACGGTCGTACAGACACATTCACGAGCGGTTTGGGGCGCACGAATCGCATTTTTTTTCACTCACTCCGCGCTCGATCGAATGGACGCGACCTCACTTGCAAACTACATTTCATGACTCATTGCATTGAATTGATATTCATCACATCCTCCCGTGGATTCCTCTTCCTCCTCCTTTCTCATAGATCCGGCTGTAGTGGGAAGCCTTGCGAGCGTTGCATCCATGTTTGCGATGGCAGGAGGTCTACTTTCCCTGCACCATCCTGTCGCCGGATCGAAATCTTGACACAGAAGATAAGGGGAGCTGCCTGCCTCGATCTGCATGTAATCATAGCATGGTCTCACAGACGGACAAGCGCAAATCTTCTCCCTTGCTGACGAATTGTCTAGGACCAACGCCCCGGGAATTTTTGTTTTTGGCTTCGTAAGACCCCCTGAAACCTCCCCATTGTAACAGCGACCTACACAATGTGGTGCGTAGAACTGATCTACATTCCGTGGGTGTCTCTTCCATTTCTGTAGAGCTTCGATTGCGTTGCAAATCCCTGCATGCAGGAAACCAAATCGAGTGCAATTGACCACGGGCAGACAGACCTTTCTTTCCTCCGCATTTCATTTCGAATCGAAGTTCAACGATTACCTAGGGGTATCACAGAAAGAAAAAAAAAGAAAGCATCTTACTTTGAACAACTGTTGTTTAAGTCTAGCACAAGTGTTGCATGGTGCAAATTGAAGCTCAAAGATAACCATGCAAACTTGAATCAGAATCGCACTCAAGTTCACCCGGAAGGGATTGTGTTTGGACGATTGGCATGCTCAGAAAGAAAGGGCATGACATTCAATTCTAAACGACAGACCCAGCTCTCTCAAGTGTAGTGAAAATCAAAAGCTGGGTGCATGGAGAGTAAAGCATGGAGGCTGGCTTTCAGGCTGATCGACATTCACGCAGCTGGGAACAACAAGAGGCGGACAAGTATGGGGCAATCCAGGCGGACAGGAGCTCGGCATGCAATGGAAAAAATAAGTTGCCGCATGATTTTTCGATCAGCCTGAAGGAAACTTGCACAGTCAAGCACACAGAATTTCCCATGCATATCTCTTGCCACACACAAGCGAGAGAGAGAGAGAACAGGAAAGAGAGAGAAAGGAGAGGCTGCAGGGACGGGCCAACCTTGCTCGTTTCCTGGAATTCCTCCCCCGGGACCCTCTGTCCCAAGAAGCTGCGACGCCAAGCACTGCGTGTCACAGCCTTTGCCATTTGCGGGTGTGTTCTTGGGGCAGAAGCAGGTCTCTTTTTCACCTGCAAACAAACGGCATGTATGAGCGAGGTTTTGTTCATATGCCTGCATTGCCAATCATGCAATAAAAAGTGTAAACGCAAACACTCCACGGTCGAACCAGCCTCCCTCCCTCGCTACAACAAGTTAACGGGCTGGACGGCCCGAAATCAAACGAGTGCATGTGTGGAACGGAGCACCCTCAGCCTGCGTTGATTGATAGGAATTAAGGACATTGCACTTCATCATCGATCGATTGGAGGATGTGCAAGAACAAAAAGCCATGGCAACAATCGCTCTCCGACACAAAATGCGCTCCATGCCAAGTGACAAAGACAAGGAAGGACGCGATTGTAATCTTTTGTTTGTACTTGTTTTGCATCCCTCTTTTTGTCAGTCTTCCTTCTCTTTTCAAACTGATGAAAGACTGGATTCAAACATGCCGCTACAGAAAATGAAATTGAGGAGTACGGAGAGAGACAAAAAACCGTTGAAGGACCGCAAAGTGCGCTGAAAAATAAACACAAAGAGGAAATTTAGTGAACAATCTCATGCCGACTTTGAGTGTACGTACATGCACATTTGATATTTTCGGCTCAGTTGCATCCATCCTTAATTCATGAAGTCGATCAGGTCTGAATAGACAGACCGAAATGAAGTTTTCTTTTCTGAATCAATCACTTTGTGCAACGCCATATAGACCTGTATGTGACATGAGTCTTGACGCAGGCGCCAGGAAAGACGCCGGGCGAGCAAGAATGCATGCAACCAAGAATATTCTCTTATACGAAAAATCTTTTTGGACGCAGGCGGTAGAGAAAAACCCATGCATGCTCTGAAGTTCGATCAAGACTTCGACGTCTATTGCCGGCCGCCCGGCTCTTTAGCTCAATGTCGTTCCCGCATGCATGCAGTCGACTCACCTTTCACTTGCACACAGGTCTTGTCGCCATTGCACTTCTTCGTCCAATGACACGTCTCTGTGGTTCTTCCTCCCAGCATGGACGGGTCCGCATGCTGTTGGTCTGCACACACACACACACACACACACACACACATACATACATACATACATACATACATACGTACATACGTACATACGTACATACATACATGCATCCACCCATACATCCCCACATACACATACACACACACTCGCACAGACACACACACAGACTCTCTCTCTCTCTCTCTCTCTCTCTCTCTCTCTCCCTCTCTCTCTCTCTCACACACACACACACGCACACACACACACACACACACACACACACACACACACACATACATACATACATACATACATACATACGTACATACGTACATACGTACATACATACATGCATCCACCCATACATCCCCACACACACACACACACACACACGCACACACACACACACACACTCTCTCTCTCTCTCTCTCTCTCTCTCTCTCTCTCTCTCTCTCTCTCTCACACACACACACACACACACACACACACACACACACACACACGCACACACACACACACACACACACACACACACGCACACACACACACACACACACACACACAGAGAGACCTCAG
>JAHBMJ010003391.1:0-10000 GCA_018398765.1 Chromera velia | reverse complement strand
CGCCTCCTGACCTCCCCACTCCCCTCCCTCGCTCTTTGCCATGTGACCATCGTGGACATCCGACTTGCCAAGAGCCGAAGGCGTTCGTGTGCTGCCCCCCTCTACCCTTTCCGAGTCTTTCCTGTCCGCATTCCCATCGACCAGTTCAATTAAGACGGGCTTAAAAAAGAACGTGCTTCCCTCATGCCTCATTGCTTCTGCCTCCTTTGCGAGAAATTTTCGGGGGACCGACCGACGCACAAAATTTGTTGTTGGAAAAACAAGAACGGAGGCAAGGAAAAAGACGAGAGCGGTCGCTGGTGTTCGACCGCGGTTGAGAGGAGCGGCATTCCAAGCCGCGGCCACGGCTACAAAACAACAAACAAATCCCGCGCCACAAAGCAACAAGCAGAAGCCCCCGAGTGACAGGGCACAATCTGTGCGGGACAACGAAGGGAAAAAGAGACAGGGGAATTGAAACGTCGGAATGAAAAAGCCAAAAACACCAACAGATGCGAAGAAACGAATGCCAGAATACTCATCAGCATAAGCAAGGGGGAAAGCAATGGTCTTTGCCCAACCCTGCTTTTCAGCTTGTAGCTCCGAGGCCAAAGAAACCAGTGACATGAGCAGGGAATAGAGGGTGAACGGCAGGACCACGTGCGTGAACGTTTGCGAGCACCTGCAAGTGCATTCCCTTGCAACAAGAGACACGCCGGTATACAAAACGTAGAAGACATGAGGAGAAAAAAGAGTAAACAAGTAGGGAACGTTAAAAAAACTCATCCCAAAAGCCAAGCTGAACCAGACTGGGCAGAAAACGAAGAAGCCGTAGAGGTGTGAGGTCAACTGCAGAGGGGAGTCCAGGTACACCGTCGTGTGCCCCCAACAAACTCCTGGCACTCTGCACACCGCGAAGCGTGCATCTCCACTCTCCGACTCTCTACGGTCCATCTCAGCCCCACCACCAGATTTTGAATCGACCCCCTTTTCCAGATCCAATCCTTCCCCTCTTCCTGGACTCTCCACACCAACACCTCCCTCCACATCTTCTCGATCGCCTCCTACAGCCAAAGGATCCACGGATAGACAGACTTCCTCTCCTTCTCCCTTTCCGTCTCTGTCTTGCCACACTACAGTTCCCTCCATGTCCCCCCCACAGACCTCCAGAGAGGGGCCAGTGGGGGAATTTGGAGGCACGGAGACTCTCGCCTTTTTGGAGACCGCAAGGCTATCCTCTAACTCATCCAGAGACCTCTCCTCAGACTCCTGACAAGATACGGCACTTAGCCCCGTCTTTCGCGTCTTCAGTCTCCCTGCTTCGTCCTCTATGCGGACCGCCCCCGCCCCCCCACCCTCATCTGGACAGCCCAACGTCTCGGCACATAGAGGCTGATCGTGCCGGTGGCAGAAACTCTCCTGCGAGGCATCTAGGCAGAGGCCACCACCAACAAGGAGGCGCTGGACACTCGTCTCCAGACTCGCCCGAGACAGGCATCTGCTGAGAGCGTCGTCTCCTATCTGATCAGACTCCGGCATTTCCTTCTCTCACCATCCAGACCATGCCGGGTATGTACTCTTCTCTACCCTTCTCTCTCGTAAGAGATGCACAGACCCCTAAGCTCCTGGTACGGACAAAGTTCGATGCTATGGAAAGGGCGCCATGAAGGGCATGAGGCCTCACTACATCATGCTCTTTGACACCACTGTCTCCCACAACTGCCCTCACAGACACACAGAGGTTGCTAAAGTTCACAAAGGTTCAAAATTGATTCAACGAATCGACTGATTGCATGCAGGAAGGCTGAAGGTCTCAGGATCTCAATCTATCGATTTCTCTGCAGGATCGAAGTGCTGCATGCCGTCTCCATCTGAACCTATACCGCAGTATACCGCGGCCCATCGCGGCCCTGCACCATTTATCATTCAGTCGTTTAATCAATCGATCAGTCATGCATCTATCAATCAATCAACCAATCCAGTAACGGGCCTCGGGAATGAGGGTGCCCTACGTTCTCTGTGTTCTCCTCTTTCTCTTGCTTCTCGGAGAGACCTCTGCAGGTCGAAAGCGGAAGGGTGAGAAAGACGGCGGGAAGAAACGAGATGGTGATAAGCTGTCAAAGAAGAGGGAGAGACGTGAGGAGGAAGAGCTAGAGGAAGAGACTCGTCGAGATCAAACTCCCACCATTCCGAGATGGGCTGATTCGCCAGAGCGCCTCAATCTCTACCGCCTCGCTGAAGCATCTGGTGCATCTTCGGCCATTCTGGTCTCTGAGGGCTCAACAAAAGCGTATCTGGATAACCTCCGTATGCAGATGAAGAAGCTAGACAACCTGGTGGCGCCTAGCCTCTCTGCCTCTGCTCGTCAGAAAGACAAGAAAAGCCGGACAAAGAAATACCTCGATTTAGAGGCAAAGGAAGCTGGGAAGGGAGAGGAGTCAGAAGACGAAGAGAGTGACGATTCCATGAAGTCATTCATCGTTGAAGATGAAGAGATGGTGGAGGAGGAGCAGAGCGACGACGAAAAAATTTCAGACACCGAGGCATTTACAGAGAGGCTGTCGGATGCAGGCAAGGAAACAGACGAATTCGAGCAAAAAAGAGACCAGGCCGTTAGAGAGCTGGAGCGTGTCAAGAACTTCAAGGGCAAGAGACCGTCTAGGCATGAACTGAAGACAAAGAAGGACACTCAAACCGGTTAATGGTTTCAATGACAACTTTCTCTCTGTGTGTTCTCTTTCTCTTTTTCTCTCTTTGTCCTTGTTTCTGTCTCTCTCTTTCTCTCTCTCTCTCTCTCTCTCTCTCTCTCTCTCTCTCCTTCTCTTACCCTCTCTCTCTGTCTCTCTCTCTCAGAGACTGTCTCTCTCTCTCTCTCTCTCTCTCTCTCTCTCTCTCCCTCTCCCTCTCCCTCTCCCTCTCCCCCTCCCTCTCCCTCTCCCTCTCCCTCTTTCTCTCTCTTTCTCTCTCTCTCTCTCTCGTCACATTTTGTCTCTTTTTAACTTTTTTACTATCTCTTATAAACGTTTTCTCAATCTGTGTGTTTCTTATCTTTGTTTTTCGTATGTCTGCAGAATCACAAACTCGCAGTGGGAGGCTGAAGAAACCAGTATCATCTGCCTCCTCGTCAATGTCGTCTCTGTGGGAGTTGAAAGAGGACGACCTAATGGAGGAAACCCACTGTGAGGATGTTGCGCAGGCTCTGCACAAATTATGGGAGTCCCTCATGGAAGATCGTAAGAGAGCGACGAGACAGGATTATCCTTCCTGGACCACCCCAGGTGCATGTAGCAGTCGGGATTGCTCCCCAGAGCCAGCTGCTACGTCTTCGTCATCTAGTTCTTCCCTCCAAGCAGAGCCCTTCTCTTCAAAAACTGATGAAGCACAGAAAAAAATCCCATAAGGTACCTGTTCGTCTGATTCGTCACTCCAAGGAGAACGCCTCCCTTCGAAGACTTCTGAGGCGCGAAAAAAAATTCTAAAAGGCAAGTAGGGAGAAGATTTTTCTTTTTTTCGTTTTCTTATTTTGTATTTGTTCTCTCACATCTGTTTCGACAATAGACAAAGATATCTGATAAGAAACGTTACTTGGTGTTCTCAGTGTGTTTTTGGAGCAGGAGAGGATTGTTTTTCTCTTATTCTCTATTCTCTGATGTACATTTTTTCAGGTAATAATCACCTTTTGAGTCTTGTTTCGAAGATAACATTGCCTCCTCTCGGTCTAGACGTGATGGACATCGTGAGAAACATCATTCACGAGACTGTCAGCCAGGCAACGGCTTTATCCATTCGAGATTACATGGCATCGTCAACTATGAGTCAGTGTGTTCCTCTGCTTCCCCAAAATGCCTTAAAATCACTGTCACCAATCCACCATACATTTATCCTTCCATAAGTACCCCCCCTATTTCTAAACGTTCTCTGAATAATTTCATAGATTGAAAAGGACCCAAAATGCCTTCAAATGACCGTCACCAATACACCATACATCCATCCTTCCATAACCACCCCCCCCTACTTCTAAACGTTCTCTGAATAATTTTATAGATTGAAAAGAACGCAATATGTATCGATTACGTGTTCTGTTTGTCAGGAGAGATGCTCCAAAATATTTTGGTGGAAGAAGCTGAGAAGGCCTCACGAGCTGATAGTGGTTCTAGAGGTTCTCCCACTGGGGCGACGTCGGGGAGAATCGCGTCGTCTAGGCTTCTTCTAACAACTACTCAGCATTCGGCAGCTGGCTCTCCCCCTCTTCCTACTCCTTCCACTCCTGCTTCCTCGCGTCCAACGGATGCCTCCGCGGTGTCACCTGGTCAGTCTACTCAGTTCCTCTCCGGTTTTTTTAGTAGTAGTGCCGGTAACTGTGATTTTCTGTCTTAAGAACGTGTTGACATCATATCCTGCAGCTGGGCATCAGACCAGAATCTTCCTGTTGGTAGAAGGCGTTGGAGATGGACACGTAGCCAATAGTATACACGGTGCATCATGGAGGATCTCAGAGTTCATTCGATTAACAATTGGTGGAATCTTTTCTGATTCCTCGTCCTCTTGTTCTTGTCCCGGACCTTCAGACGAGCTGAAAGCGAAGAAACATTGGTGCTGTGATCAACAAGTATGGACCAATTTCCGCTCTATAGATGGCCTCGAACGCGGTCCCGGGAGATCTCGTCCAGCCGAGGATTTGCCTAATATTATTTGAGTAACAGTAGAAGTAGACCTCGAGCGCAACCCCGATGGAGAGATTCTTTTTGAGGGGTGGAGCAACATTGCAACAAACGTGACAGATGATAAGTCTGTGGAGGGATGCATTCCTTTCTCGATTGAAAGTGTGTCCATCCGTCTTTGGTCTGAGACTCTCTTTTGTACTTCAGGGGTCCGTATTGATGGGAGCTGATTTTTCCCCTTTCATTGGGTTTTTTCCATATCACGCTCGTCCTCCTCTCCGTATCCTACTGCATCCTCCTGTCGTTTCATCCCTCCCAACTCTTCTCGATGCCTGTGTGGCTTTAGTCAAGAGAATCTCTCTTTTATAATTCAGGGGTCTGTATCGATGGGAGTTCATTTGTCCCCTTTTTCTGGTTCTTTTCTATGTCACACTCGTCTTCCTCTCCGTATCCTACAGAATCCTCCTGTCGTTCCATCCCTCCCCTCTCTTCTTGATCCGTGTGTGACTTCAGTCAACAGAAATTCAATTTCTCATGTTTTCTTGGTAGCTCCTGTCTGCGGAGACCATAATCAGAGAGAAGAAATGAAAGGACAGAAATTGAAGCGTAAAATTGCTTTAAATTCTTTTTAAGTTAAAACTGTTAAATTAAAAATGAAAACGATATCGACGGACTCTAGCTATAAAATGTTACTAGGGTTTTCTGGTATTTTAGAGTGGAGATAAATTAAAAAGCGATTTAAGAATTGACTATTCTTATTTCATCTATTTTTTAATAAATTTATCGGCATCTAATTAAGCAAATTCAAACGTACTCGCTTCTTTTACTATAAAATTATTGAAGTAGGGATTGTGAGTCAATACAGGCTTTTCTTCTAAACGTTTCTAGTATAAGTCTTAAAGATGCTATTATAATGTATTTTTAGTTTAATTGGGATATCAGGTGACAAGGTTCACTAAGAATCTCGAGAATTAGAACTTAATAAAATATAAAGCCTAAATTTTTAAATTTCAAGTTTCTTAGAGCCATGATCGTGACTTTAAGAATTAGTAATTAGAAATCTCTAGTAAAAGCAATAGAATACATCGTGATAGTATAGAGTTTGAATTACTAGATATTCATAGGCGTTTTAGACCAACTGTTTTCTCTTTAAATATTGGTATCATGATTTTAATAACTAATATTATTTCTTTTGTAATATCATCATAGATATTTATTAATTAACTGATTACGAAATTTTGTGACTGGGTAGGGCTAAGGGGGGGCACTCTGGAAGGTTATGGTAGATTTTGAGCCCAGAATGACATAAAATATGAACAAAAACAGATTTTTGCGAGCTAGTCAGGCAACCTGGAGCTCTGCTTGGTCAAGTCACATCAAAATCTGATGTTTTTGAAGTGTAGGCTACGTGGTTACTTTGGGTTACCCCCTTTTTATCTTTATCACACAAAGAGGTTACAGGTTACCCGGTTACAAGCATTTTAACCTCAGTAACCGACCAAATTTTTAACTTTTAAAAATATTTAAAATAATGTTTAGAACACGTTTAAATGCTTTTTGAGGGAGGTTACTTCATTTTTGAGAGGGGTCAAAAAAGGTTACGGATTACCTGGTTATGGGGGGTTTGGGGGTAAAGTAAGTATGACACATCATTTTTTATCATTTTTGACCATAACCTGAATTATTTAACAATCTTAAAGCCAGTTTTATGAGTAACCGCACGTAACTAATCGATTGGCACCACTTTTGACTGATGGTTACATGTCATGCATTGTAGGGGGGGGGTATAGGGTCAGTAACCATGGTGTAACCGGCTGAAGTGCCCCCCCCTAGGGGTAGGGCTTTGAAGGAGGTATCTACCTGAAAAGATAGAGAGACCATAGTGGACTAAAAAGTCTGGAAAACGACCTTTGACGGAGGTTCCTACATGGGAGGAAAATAAGACCATGGAGCACTAAGAGTCGGTGGAGGTGGGGGACTCAGAATGGTGGGTGGCGGAGTCTGTAGGGTTGCCGGTGAGATCTTCGGCTGTTTTATGAGGTTCAGCAGTTGCTCGGGAACCTCTCGAATGACCTCTCCTCCAATGTCCGTGAGTCTCATTTTCTCCTTCTCCCTGTACGTCTCTCGAAGTTGCTCGGGCACCTGTGTGATGGTGGTCATCGCCGACGACTCGATTGTTGACTTCACCTGCGGAAGAGGAGGTGGAAACAGTGGTGGCAGAGGAGCTGGTTCTGGAACCGTTCCACGAGGATACCTTCGGGCATTAGAATACAGATCCTCCACTCTCTTCCCTTTCTCATCTCTCTCCTTTTCCAATTCCTCTTCCTCATTGACAACAAATTCAGCTGTAAACTTCCACTTGTTGAAGAGCTTAGCCTCTTCGGTTGCCTTAAAGTTTCGCTCCTCTTCTCTCAGCTGCTTCTTTTCTTCGGCAACAACTTCTCTTACTGCCTCTTTCCACAAGTT
This sequence comes from Chromera velia, assembly GCA_018398765.1. NCBI lineage: Eukaryota > Chromeraceae > Chromera > Chromera velia. Next base: position 2,894 of record JAHBMJ010003391.1, on the reverse strand, counting down.
CTCCTCGTGGACAACAGCATCAACTTCCGGTGTCCTCCTGTAATCCACATCAGTAGAGAGCGAAAGAGTAAAAGATAGATAAGGAGAATTTCAAAGAGTGAGAAACAGGAAGAGTAGAAGTGAGAGCAAGAGATTCGGTACCCCAAAATGCCTTAAAATCACTGTCACCAATCCACCATACATCCATCCTTCTATAAGCACCCCCCCCTATTTCTAAACCAAACAGACAGGTAAGGTTCCCCAAAATGCCTTAAAATCACTGTCACTAATCCACCATACATCCATCCTTCCATAAGCACCCCCCCCTATTTCTAAACCAAACAGACAGGCAGACGGACACGGATAGAGAGACAGACAGACAGACAGACAGACGAACAGACAGACAAAGAGACAGATAGAACAGAGAGACAGAGAGACAGAGAGACAGACAGACAAACAAACAGACAGATAGACGAACAGACAGACAGACGGACAGTAAGGTTCCCCAAAATGCCTTAAAATCACTGTCACCAATCCACCATACATCCATCTTTCCATAAGCACCCCCCTTTATTTCTAAACCAAACAGACAGGCAGACGGACACGGACAGAGAGACAGACAGACAGACAAACAGACAGACAAACAGAGGGAAAGACAGACAGACAGACAGACAGACAGACAGACGAACAGATAGACAGAGAGACAGACAGATGGACAGACACTGTCAGACAGAGAGACAGACAGACAGCCAGCCAGATAGATAGACAGACAGAGAGAGAGACTGACAGAGAGAGAGACAGACAGACAGACAGGCAGACAGACAGATGAACAGATAAATAGAAGAACAGATAGACAGGCGGACAGACAGACAGACAGGTGCCAAGATAAATAAACACCCAATTGGACACAGAGGAAAAGAAACAAAATAAACGGACAGACTGACGTACAGACAATCAAAAGCAGACAGACAAAGAAACCACTCTCCGCTACTGCCACCTCTACTGGGTGGGTTCGCAATTATAATCAAAAGCAGACAGACAAAGAGACCACTCTCCGCTACCACCACCTCTAGTGGGGGGGTTTGCAAACAAACAGACAGACAATCGGATAGACGTTCAGAGACAGAGAGAGACAGGTGACCTACCTGATGACTCTGAAGGTGAACCTTCTTGCTGCCTCCCAGAATGTTTCCCAGAGGTTGTGATCAAATTCTCAACTCCGGCCATTCACACTCATCGAGACTCTGTTGGAGTATGTCCTTGCTAAAGTATCTTCGTGGAACAAAAGCCTTGACCACTCTCCAAGTTGCCTCGATTGTGTTCGTATGGACATGGTCTATCTGTTGCGGAACCACTTTTTGTGGCACACTGTGTCATAATAGGCAAAGTGTCTTCTCGCCGGCTTCTCTGTAGCTGCCCATTCATCTGAGAAGTAGCGAGATTTGCCGTCTACATTTTTCTGCATGAATTCTCTCAGGGTCTCCTGATCCCTGTGTTTCACAACTGACAGACGTACTCGCTTTCTCCACTGCTCCTACTTAGTCTACCCATCCTCCCCCCCTCAGTCGCCTCCCTCGATTGTTTTTTCTTTTTGAAAACATAACATTGCTCTCGTCTCCTTCTACTGTTTCCCTTTCCCCCCCGATCTTGTCTTTTTTCCTGATCTCCTGAATATCAGCTGAAATAATTTTTTGAAACAGGTCGAACATCCTCATGATTGTTAGGCCACTTACATAGCCCTCAGCTTCTACAGAGGAAAAAATATCTCGTTTGAGGAACTTGTAGTATTGTATACGAACATCACGAAGTGTGCATAGAACAGTGGAGAACCGTTTGCAATCGTTCCCGATCTCTCTGACATCGAGGTGCCGTGTCTTGGACATGATCTCTTTCGACGGCATCTCCAGAAGAATGGCTTATCAGAGACTTTTGTCATTGGATAACAGTCGCTGTCCGTCTTGCAACCATAAAGTGGGACTTCAAGAAGAAGTCTTTTCACAACAAAAAACGATAGACAGCGTTCTTCTGCTGCTATGTCGTCAAAGAGAAGAGCTTAAACAGCCGACTTGATTGGGTTTTCCTTCATTTTCGGAAGGACCCCTGCTCTGTGTCTTCTCCACATGGTTTTGAAAACCAGATCAGACACTGGTTGGCCTCAAGCGAAACGGACTTGGTCTATCTGTGAACAATCTGAAATGTGGACACTGAAGGCTCCCGTCAGTGATAGAGAAATCTCTTAGTCGTCATGGTCTTTGTTTTCTTTGAGTTTAGAAATAGGAGGGGATGCTTATGGAAGGACGGATATATGGTGGATTGGTGACAGTGATTTTAAGGCATTTTGGGGAAGCAGTGGTTTTTTAGTTCTTCACGCACGTTTGGCACGCATGGATGGTGGTGGGACGTGCATGGTTTTTGTAGTGGAGCACCTGTAGTTTGATTTAGCTGAGGATACATGAACAGAGCCGCGGGCCCGCACGGTCTTTGTAGGGGCGCCACCATTAATTGCTCCCAATGGGCCGTGCAGACCTTGATTCACCCTCAAAAATAGACTTGAACACATTGTTACTCTGTCATTGTACGTACAAGTCGAGGCCCGGCAGTTGACCGCGGGGCAACCCGGAACATTAATCCTATTTCTATCTATCTGATCTTATCCTATCCTATTGATACTAATTTCTAGAGTTGATTATTACTTAAAGGGCACTTATCTACCGGTTGTCAAGTAATTCTTTCAAATACTAGATTTATCATAGCTTAAGAAATAGGCCACACCAGAAGCTGATTTTTTTTGTAGTAAATCTCCCACCATATAGCATTGAATGAAAGTAAAAAAAGCTTCGTACAACTAGGGTGGCTTAAGCAACATTTTTGAACCTGTTGTGAAAAATTCACATTTTTCATTTGGAGACCTCATT
>JAHBMJ010003390.1:0-11185 GCA_018398765.1 Chromera velia | reverse complement strand
AACTTGCAGATCGGTTTGGGTATTGGTTAGAGGTCCTACCTCTTCTTTGGGCACAAGTTTGCGGACGATGTTTTCGTTGTGGGGGGGAGTTCACAAAGTGTGGAGGGGCCACTCGGTGCAGTGAAGAGCTGTACACGAGAAAGACCCGAAAGAGAGGGGAGTGCCAAGCCGATCCCTGTGATGCTTGTCGCGCAAAGCACCGGAAGTGCTTCAATGATGGACGGTGCTGGATTAAAAAGCAGAAACGGGCCTGCCACTGTAATACAGGGAAAAAAAACAAAGTTTTCTGTCTCAGGTGCCAATGTTAACCCAATATAATCTCACACACTTATCCATTATACTTCTTTGTATAGTATTACTATGGTTTTCCTAGTTTTTGAAAAAGTGGAACAAATTAATGCTCAGGGGATCCGTCTCCCGGGCCAGATCGACCTAGCCCCCGGATCCAACATCGATCCTCCAACCTGCATGTTCGAAGATCTCTTGGACTTTCGACGAGACGGTGCGCCACCCCGGTTTCGATCACAAACCTCCGCAGTGCTTTTGGGGAGCCCCACAGCCACGCAGACAGATTGGATCATCACGACATTTTTTAAAGTGCAGTTTTCCGTCTTTTGACTCAATGTTGCTTTCAAGATAAGAGAGGAGACGAGAAGGAAAGATGCTCTCCCTCAGCAGTACCTGGAAGAAGGAGAGGGTCCTAGAGGCCTTCTTTTCCGGTGGAAAGATTGCGTACTGTGAGGCCACAGAAGAAGTCTTCTGTCTATGCGCCGAGGAGGTGCACGTTGTGGCGCCTTTCCAAGGACGTTTGGGGGAGACGGGGGGTGCCCCTCGGCACTTTGGGGTCGAGGGAGACGGAATTTTGACTTTCGATGTCAGCAAAGATGGAAAAATGGTGCTGTGCGCCTGCAAGAGCACGCTGCTTCGAAGATGGGACAGGGATGCCAAGGGCAAGGGGCAGGGGAAGGGGGATGATGAAGTGCAGGCAACTGGAGACGGGGATGCAGGGGAGGCTCCGGCGTCTCCTTGGAAAAACGCCAAATCCTGGAGAGTCAGTCAGGCCGTCTTTCATCTAGTCAGATTTTTTCTTTGTCTGGCAAAGTCGCTGGCAAACAACGTCCCTTGCCTGCCTCAATCCGCGTGCCAATCGGGTGTGCGGGGGGAGGGGGGGTCCATTTGTAAGTGGGACAGCCCATCTGCATCCTATCCGAGCTTGTCATGCCCCACCCACTCTCTTTCTCTATCTGCCTGTGTATCTGTAAGTAAAATTGGTGTGCGTGTGTGTGTGTGTGTGTGTGTGTGTGTGTGTGTGTGTGTGTTTGTGCAGGCGACCAACACCTTTGTGATTGCCCTCGCGTTAAGTCACACTGGCTCGTTGGCTGTCTCCGGTTCGACTGACGCCAACGTGCGCGTGTGGGACACGAGAGGGGGTTTCTGCACGCACAGCTTCTCGGGGCACTCAGGGGCCGTGACGGCAGTGCAGTTCCACCCCCGACGCCGGGTACTGGTCGTCTTCTCGGGAGGGGAGGACGGGGTTGTGAAGGCATGGGATCTGAAGACATCCAGGTAGGTACATGTATACATGTGGTGGTAGGCACATGTATACATGTGGTGGGAATAGGAAGGAAGTTTCAGGAAGGAAATTATGTGATGCAATTTTCGTGCTGCCTGTGCGGAAAGTGTGACCATTTCGTGAAGACTTGCTGCTCTCTCAGTTGCCGCGTCTGCTTAAAGAAAAGACGACAGACAGAAAAAAAGATACAGCCTCTTTGTCGAGTCAATCTTGAACAAACACATTGTTTCCTTGCTCGCTTTTACTGTTTCCTTCTCCCTCCGATCGCTGAATTCTCCCTCCCTGTGTGTGTGTGTGTGTGTGTGTGTGTGTGTGCAGGCAACTTTTGAATCTGAAGGACCACGTGGCCTCGATCTGCCAGTTCTCTTTCCGGATTTCTCCCGATGTCTCCGGGGCCGCGGATGATGAGGATGAGGAGGAAGGGGCAGAGGAGGACGTGGACGTTCTTGCCGTGTTGGGACGCGACCGTGTGGTTTCGGTGTGGAGTCTGGACACAGGGAAGCAGATCTCGCAGGTGCCTGTATTTGAAGACTGTGAGGGGTTGATGGTAGTGGAAGATGAAGACTGGGCGGAGTTTGCAGTTGGAGAGAACATGATGAAAAAGAGGAAAACAAAAGGGGGGGTGTTGAGCTCGTTTCTGTTAGTTACAGCGGGTAGTGAGGGTAAGTTGAAGGTGTGGGATCCATCCACTCGCACCCTGACAAAAGCATTCTCAACACCTCACGCATCTAAAGGTGCGATGAGTGCACTTATAGGGTGTCCGTCCTCCTCTCGCCCCACTGGTTTTTTGTCTGTCGGTGTTGATTTGACACTAGCATTTTGGTCAGTGGACCCCCGAGGTCGGGGTTTGAGGGTGGACAGACACCTTGTGGGATACGCACAGGACTTTCTACAGGCGCAATTGTTCCCGGCGCCGGTTCCGAAAGCCCAAAAGCAGCAGCAGAATGAGCAAAAGGAGGGGAGAGGATCAGAGAAACTCCTGGCGGCTGTATTGACGTCAGATGAGTCCCTCAGACTGGTTGACTTGAGTCCGAATGGGGGTTGTGATTCTGTGTCTCTGGGGGGGCACCAGAAGACGGTGCTCTGCTGTGACGTGTCTCCCAATGGTCAGGCCATCGATGCAGTTGACTTCACATTTTTGCATGGACACACACTCATACGAATGTGCGATGATGAGAGTTTTCTCTCAGATGTCCGGGCAGAGTGATGAGTTCTTTCTTTGTCCTCGTCTTCTTACAGAAAGAGACAGAAGACGTGAGGGGGCGGGATAGGGTATGGAGACTCTAGTCAGTCTCAGTCTCTTCATATTTGCCTCATCTTGTTCATTTGTTACTTCCTTCCTTCCTTCCTTCCTTCCTTCCTCGGTGCACGTCTCCGTCCCAAACAGGGCCCTCTCTCTTTCTTTTGTGCATGTGTGATGTATGTGTGCAGGTGAGTGGGCAGTCACGGGTGGGAAGGACGAGGTTGTCCGGTTGTGGTCCCTCAAGCTGCTTGCGTGTGTGGCAGAGTGCAAAGGGCACACAGGACCCATAGCCGCCGTAGCGCTTCTTCGCCAGGCCGCCAGCTACCCCCCTGTATCTCCGCGTAACTCCATTCGTCTCGTGTCTGTCTCCCAAGACAAGACGGTCAAAGCGTGGACTGTTTTCCTTCCATCCGCTCTGGCAGCCTGTCTGCGGGATCTGTCGACAGAACAGCAAAAGCCTGAGGAAGCAAAAAAAAAGAACAAAAGCAGACAGAGTGGTTCGGGGAGGGCGGGTGTGTTCCATATGATGCAGGGTCAGGCTTTCTCGGCTACGGGCAGGAGGGGAGGAGAGGGGGCAGATAGGATCTCAGACAGTTTGGGTGGAGCTGTCGTTGTGACGAGTTCTGATTTCACACTCGTGGCACACCAGCGGGACGTAAATCACGTGGCTGTCTCCCCGAATGATAAGGTGAGTAGAGTTCGGAGGGGGTTGGGCTGAAAGACAGAAAAAGAATTTCAGAGAAGACGGGTGAATGCTTGGAGAGAACTTTTGTGCTGCACACAGGTCTCCTTTCGTGTCTGTTATCAATGAAGACATTCGTTCGTCTAACCATCTATCTACCGATCCACTTATCGGTCTGCCTATCTATCTTGTTTGAGATGAACACGGGTACGGAAAATTCTGGAGCGTTATACATACAGAATTCGTATACGTCTTCTTTGCACATCTTTGCAGCTGATTGCAACATCAGGACAAGACAAAGTTGCGAGGGTCAGTGATCCATTTCTGACACACAGATCGTCCTTGCTCATCTTACCTACTATTTCTTCTTAGGGTCCCGCTCTGCTTTCGTGCCAGCCGCTGTTCATGTCTATGTTGGCTTTTGCATCGCTTCTTTTTGGGTGTATTTGCTCCATTTGAGGTTCGGAGACCCCCTATCTGGACGCAAAATTTTCTTGCTCACCTCACTTCTCTCCACTTATGTTTTCTTTCTTTTTCTCTTTCCTTCCAGTCTTTGTTTGTTTCTCCCTTCCGTCTTTCCTTCCTTCCTTCCTTCGAGCCCTCTTTGCCGCGTGCCGTATCTGATGTATTGCATGTGCGGCATATGTGCCCGTTCTGTTGCAGTTGTGGAGTCTCGCGGATGGCAGTGCGCAGGGGGAGTGTAAGGGACACACACGAGGCGTGTGGGCTTCTGCTTTCTCTCCTGCAGACAAAGTGAGTGACTGGGGGAGTGAGTAAGCGAGTCGCGTCAAGTGCGGACACACTGGCAGGAGATTTTCTGCAGATTTTCACTTTCCCTTCCTCCCTGCGAACGCATTTGCAGTCAATGAGCATTCGTCTGTATGTGTGAGGGATATGTCCAGAAACAGAAGGAGCACATTTAGGAGAGTCCTTTTGCCTCGTTTCCCGTTGTACAACACACTCAATGCTCTCCCTCTGTCTTCGTTATTTTCTGCATGCACTTTCAGGTTCTGGCCACTGCATCAGGTGACACCACGGTGAAATTGTGGAACCTTCGCCAGTTTGCGTGCCCATGCATGAAGACGCTGCAAGTCAGTCGGCTTTACTCACTCGCGCTCTCTCGACAGAGGTCAACTCTCATGCATCTCTTTTTTTTCTCACGTGAATGCAGAGGCAGGCACTCGCATGTTCGTCGCATGTACCCTTTTTCTGGCTCTCCTGGCCGACTTTTTCGACTGACAGGGTGCTCCTATGCATGGGTAGTGGTGATCAACTCAGTCTGTCTCTTGTACTGCGCCTTGGGTCCTTGCAGGGTCACTCGCATGCGGTCCTGCGCGTTGGGTTTCTGCCAGGAGGGCTGCAGGTGGTCTCTGCGGGGGGAGACGGTCTGGTTCGGTTGTGGAATGTGAGAACGAGCGACTGCGTCTTCGTGATGGACGGGCATGACGAAAAGGTGGGTGGGAATGGTCGGTTTGATTTTCTTCTTTCTTTTTTTTTGTTTTGCTCATGCTGCTCTGCCGTTAAGTTGTGACGTGGGTCTGCGTCGATTGTCTCTGATATTCGCGTACAACAGGTGGAGGGCTTTTCAAAAAAAAGAGAGGGGACTTCTGACGGGAGGTAGACTCTGGCTGAGCAAGAGAAGATGCATTCAATCCAGTGTTGGCTGACACTCGCATTCCATCCGAAAGACAGTGCAGAAGCATGATTGGGCATCGGGGTGGATTTTGGCATCAGGTGAAGAAGGATGGCGGGCAGAGTCGGCAGAACGCCTTTCTTTTCTTCGTCTGCTTTTTCGTCGTTTCTATCTCTTCTTCTGTCGTTGCCTCCTTCTTGCCCCATTTTTTCTCCCTGTTCTTCTGACAATCTGTGTATCTTTCTGTAACTGGCAGTCAACATGAAGAAAAGATAGCGAGCCGTGCTCACGGTGTTTCTCCCTGTCTCTTTTCTCGTGTGGGGCTCGTGCAGATTTGGGATTTGAGTGTGAAGGGCGACCGAGTAGTGTCTGGTGGGGGGGACGGCAGGTTGACTCTGTGGGCGGATGTGAGTGAGGAGGCGGCGGCCGAGGAAGCGGTGTGTCATTTTAAGTTCCTTTGGAGTTTTCTCTCTTCTTTCAAATTCACTCAGTCAAGGGGGGGATGGGAGGTCGCAAACTAGTAGAGAGAAAGCGTGGCGCCGAAGAAAGAGAGGGGGAGGGAGAAAGCGAGGCAAACAGAAAATGTTGCCTGTCTGCTTATCTGTCGACCCGCGCGAAAGAAAAGAAAAGCTCCACCATTCAGCCTCTTTGTATATCCGCTGCTGATACTCGTGCACAGGGGTGCTTGTGTGTGCTTGTGTGTGTGTGTGTGTGTGTGTGTGTGTGTGTGTGTGCGTGTGTGTGTGTGTGTGTGTGTGTGTGTGTGCAGAAGAAGAAGGCGGAAACGCTTCAGAAGGAGACACGCATCCAGGCGCTGATGAAAAAAGGAAAGGGCGCGAAGGCCTTCAGACTGGCTGTCGACCTTCAGAGACCTGCTACGGCCTTGTCGATCTTAGAACAACTCGCTTCTGGCAGAGTCGTGAAAGTCATAGAGGACAGAGAGGCGGCGCAAACGAAATTGGACCTAGGAGACGTACTGGTCTCTAACGCGAATGGTGTCGCCGTCCCATCTGATTCTGAAGACAAGGACAAGGAGGAGAGTGGAGCAGGACGAGGAGAGAAATCCTCAACGTTCCCTGGCCCCCCTCCGTGTTGGAATGGACGTTTGGACTCTGTTGTCAAGTCGTTGTCTGAAGAGCAGCTAGAGAGAGTCGTAAGGTTCGCAGTCGAGTGGAACACAAATGGGAGGCACGCGTGGATTGCTCATTCTGTTCTCTTCGCTGTACTCTCTGTACGAGGGTGAGTCACTTTGAGTGCGTGTTTTCAGTTTTCTTCCGTCTTTGCTCATCTGATTTCTTTTCTGTTCCTATTCTTTTTGGCATTCTCAGAGACCTCTCGGCAAAGGTACGTGGAAAGGGAGAGGGTAGATATGGATAATGGCATTTGAGGATACTTTTTGCGCTTTCTGTTTCCTTTGCACTTGTTTCCGCGCTTTCATTTGCACGTGCTCAAACTGGTGCCTTCTTTTCCATTCCAGTGGGAGGAAACACGTTTTGCAACTCTGTGTGTGTGTGTGTGTGTGTGTGTGTGTGTGGATGGAATTTTCAATGCAGGTCTGAAGAACTGATGAAGATTGAGGGTTCGAACGCGCTCATCCAGTCGTGTCTGTTCTACTCAGAGAGACACCTGCAGAGACTACAGCTGCTGCTCCAGAAGGCTTACCTCCTGGACTTGGCCACTCAAGTCAGCTTGCTCCATTTGGATGTTCATGTGCATTTGTACGTTTGGAAGGACTGATCGATCTTCAGTCGGAATGCGCTTTGTACAACTGCACTTGTCCAGTGTGAGCTTTGTGTGCCCTTGCTTGGCTTTTATCTTTGGTTGTTTGTGTCCTTCTTCCCGCCTTGCATGCTTCAAAGGAACGCTGCGACTCTTTTTTGTTTTTTCCTCACAGATTCCTTTCTGCGTTCTCCTCTTGAAAGTGTTCAAGGCGTCCTTGCGTGTACAGGAAGAAGCTGCTTCGATTCAACCAGGAAATGATTCCATTTGCTTTTGTGGTACACTTTTCCATGTTGTGGTTCCGTGATTTTGTCGGTGCATGTGCCGTGCAAGATTGAGAGGAAAGGCACAAGGGGAAAAAGGTAAAACAAACGGGAAAAAAGGGAAGGATGGAAGGAATAGAGAGGCAAAAAGGAAGACTGAGGTTTTGTCTGCATGCGTGCAGCTCCCGTCTGGGGACGACGAGGAAATGCTCATGCTGGGGGGGTTGGGGGGAGGAGACGGGGAGGAGGATGACGACTTCGGGGGGGGTTCACCTTCCTCCTTGCGTCCGTTTGGGGGGGGATTGAGGGGGTTGGAGAGAGCTTCTGCATTCACAAACCGTGTGCTTTTGGGAGAAGGGGAGGCGGACGAAGAGGAAGAAGAAGAGCGATCAGAAGAGGACGGCGAAGAAGAAGAGGAAGAAGGGGGGGACGAGGATGAAGACGAGGAGGAGGAAGAAGAAGATGATGACGTCGTAATGGAAGCACAGGAGGAAGATGAGGATGATGAATAGACTAAGAACAGTTATGCAGGGGTGATGTGAACGCCTCAGGCTACACTGGTATACACTGCATTGCACTAAAAAAATAGCGGAAATCGAGTACCAGGTATAGAAACACGTAAAGACCTGCATTTCATGCTGTTGGTTTGCCTCAATTACCAGTAACAGTGTTTCCCTAGGTGTTTCCGCAATTGTAAACCTTTTTTTTTACTTTGTCATTATAATGTCAGGTATACTTCCCCATCCTACGTAGGCCATTTGCGAGACTGTCATCTGAATCGGACTCGGAGCTAGCACTGGCACATGCTGGTGTGCGGCGGCACTATGCGCCGTCAGAGTGTTAATTGCAAGACGCGCGCCGCGGATTGTATGCAGCCAGGTGGGCCGTGCGCCGGCGTTTTACAACCGTATACAACCGGGCACATGCGATGCAATTTTTCTTTTGCTGTTCGTTATTGCTCGAATGGAAGTGCTCAGTGTTGCTTTTGTTGACTTCACACGGGCTTTCGACGAAGTGGGGCTGGAAAAGTTAAAAGAGAAATTGAGAAAGGCAGGGGTGGAGGAAGGTCTGATCAGATGGGTTGAAGCCTCTCTGGAAAAAGTGAGGGCACGGGTGAAGGGAACGAGCATGTGGTACTCGAAAGACAAAGGACTCAAGCAAGGAGGCCCGAGCGGCCCTTCCCTTTACTCTGTGTACACACATGACTTGCCAGAGGAAGTAGGAAAGAGGAGAGGACAGAGACGACAGACCGACAGACAGAGGCCAAAGGTGCCGGCAGGAGAAAACGGGAGGTGGGTCGATTTCCTTGCCCCTCTGTTTGCAGATAACACAACACTCCTCGAATCCTCAGATAGACAGTTGAACCTTCTTCTTTCAAACCTTGTAGCCTTTACAGAACCTACCTCTCTGAACCTAATGTCCACTTGAATGGTGGGGCCGCATTTTTAGATAGGCTTGAACGCCCGCGCCGCAGGCGCGGGCGGTATCTTGAAGGCCCGCGCCGCAAGCGCGGGCGGTGTCTTGAAAGGCAGCGCCGCAGGCGCGGGCAGTGTCTTGACCGGCCACGCCGCAGGCACGGGCGGTGTCTTGAAAGGCAGCATGTAGCTACATGCTAAAGAATCGTAGCTGCATACGTGTTCACCCGTCTCCCGAAGTGCAAATGTATCTAAACAACCCTGAAGAAAAAAAGATCGACGAGATTGACGGACTTTCAGACTTTTCGTTCAATTACCTTACCTCTCAGAGTACCCAACGTGACCCAACAGAAGAAGGATTCACAGCATCAGAAGTATTGCCTACAAAGTGTTGGTAGTTGATCTTGCTTTGCCGGAGTCTAAGAAAAACTGAGACTTGCAGAAGGCTTTCCGGCAGGAAACTCCTCGTGCGACATCCGGACCCCCAACTCCACCCTCGGGGTTACTCCTTCAACATGTCGAAGGAAGACCCCGCCTTCTTGCAGAGCATGTTCAAGGCTCTAGAAAAGCCCCTCGGAAAGGCCGACAAGCGGCAAGAGGTGTACACCAAGCTCAGAGAAGCAGTCGGCGTGAAGAATGCTGAGTCGGTGAGGGAGTTCGATCCCGAGAATCCCGACGATAGATCCTTCGTCGGCCTTTCAGACAGAAGTCAAGCGAGGGCAGTCGCACGCTGTCTACAGTCCCTTGTCCCGGCCTCACAAGCCCCCGCCGCAACAAACAACAACGCCCCCCCTATTTCTAAGGGTGAGAACCCTGTCTTTGCAAAGGCAAAGGCAGCCACCGGGCCGTCTCCTTCCTCCGCCCCCCCCTCTGCTGTTGCCAGCCCTCCAGAGAAAGCTCCCTCTTCTGCTGTAACTGCACCCCAACACCCCAGACCTGCAAAACCACAGCCAAAGCAATCACAGTCAATCATGGGTTTTTTCAAGCCTGTGTCGAAAGAAGAGAGTCACGCGTTGCTGCAGAAGCAAGAGGAAAAAACCATGGAACGAGAAGCAGTGAGGGCAGAAGGGACTTAACACAGAGGGGAGCCTGGCAACCCGATTGAGTTTCCCTCTGCAGACGAGATTTTTTTGGAGACGGACATAGAGAAACTAAGGGGATGGTTGATTAATTGTGGGAAGCTCGCAGTCTCCCAGCGCTTCTGCATAGATGCTATTCAGGTCAGCAAATTTCCAGCACCGCACTAAGACTAACAGATTTTCAAACATGCTTTTTTCATTCGTTTCCTCTCTCTCCTTTTTATACCCTGCTTGCAGGTGCGTCTGATCGATATTGAGGATTCTGAGGGTGACAACGACGATGAGAATTCTCCAGATGAAGACAACTTGAAGGGTGGAGACAGAACCGTCGGAAAAGAGCAGGAGGAAGGCGACGGCCCTTCAACGAAAAAACAGAAAGTCAGTTCTCCCGGACGCTTTGTTTTTTGAAAGAATGCCCCCTCATTGACAGCTGAGAGGCAGAGAGAGTGAGGCCCAGCAGAGAGAGGCAGAGAGACAAGAGCAATAAAAGAGGCTTGCTCTTTATCAAGCGCATGGTCTCAGAGTGCGAGCTCACCAAACGCAGCTGCAAGCCCGTGAAATCTGCAGGTTGAGCAATCTTGCTGATTCTGATTCAGAAGATGAATGAATAGAGATGTTATATATGACCATATACTGGCACTAAGCTATGTATGATATAATCTAGGATGTAATATTGATATTGTATGATTATATATGATGATATGTACAAAACCTAGGCATGAATAGTATTTTAAAGGCAATATATCGATTTATTTATACTAATTTATACGTTATTATTTTTTAATTTTTTTTTATATTATTTGAATGAGATTTGCTAGGCCACAAATTTGGATAGACTTGATTAGCCGCGCCGCAGGCGCGGACGATCTTGATATTTTTTTTTCAAGTGGACATTAGGTTCAGGGAGGTCGCAGAACCTCTCCGTCTTCTATTCTCTGACAAGTCGAGATTGGTCCGGTTTGGCCGTATCGCATCAAGAGAGAAAGAAGAAGTTAGACTGGGGGAGATAGTGATGAAAGAAGCAAGAGAGCAACCCTACCTGGGACTAGTCCTATCCACCGACTGCAACCTAGAAACCATGATAGAAGCGCGGTCAATCAAAGCAGAGAGATACATGCAGGGACTGATGGGGAAGATAGGAAGGGAGGGAGGGATTCTACCCGCTGATTGCTTCAATATATTTAAACAGACAGTGCGCGCCGTATAGTTGTATGGATACGAAATCCATGCATGCCCAGATAGCGCGTATACAGAATTCGACGAAAAGCAAAGGAGATTTGTCAGATTTGTTTTGCGTTTGAGAAAGAAAGAGAATTGTGACACACTGATGATGGAAGGAGGTTTCATTCCGATCGATCTTGAAGTGGCTTCCAGAACGATCCGGGGGGCAGGGAAGGTTTTAAACAAGAGAAGAAACGAAGCGGTAGGGCAGGCAATCCTCACATGCCTAAGAGAGGGGGTAGAGAACGAAATGGGGGGGGGGAGAGGAATGCATCCTTTTCATCTTTTCCCTCACCTGAAGCAATGTGTACAAGCACTCTGCACAGACAGAGGAATGCACCTTTTTGCAAGAAAAAG
>JAHBMJ010003389.1:0-11003 GCA_018398765.1 Chromera velia | reverse complement strand
ACGAGATTGGAGCTGGGTCGCAGTTCGGCCAGACAGAGGGTGGAGAGAGACGAGATGACTGTGCAGGGCGGTCAGACGTGGAAACAGCACGCGAGACTGCTTTCAGGAAACACGGAGACGGGCGTGATTTAGTGAAGACAGGCAGAGCAGAAAGAAAGAAACAGAAGCGGCAGGAGAAGAAGGAGAGACAGAGACAAGAAAAACATGAAAGGGAGTTGAATTCATTGAGGGAAGAGAGGCAAGGGACGGTGGAAGTTGCGGTGTCGAGGCAAGCGAGACGAAAGCAGGAGAGGGAGGAGGTGAAGGAACGTGAAAAGGAGAGGGCAAAGGAGACGGAAAGAAAAAAGAAACGAACAGTTCAGCAGACGTCTGGTGGGCTTTGCAGACCACCTCAGTACGACCCTCTCGTGCGAGAGTACTGGCGAGATCTTTCCTTTCGGGTGCGGACGTTGGGCGCGGATTTCGTACCAGAGATGACAGGGGTTGGCACGGCTGACTGGCATGCCTTCTTAGCACGTTCTCGCCAAGGTGTTGAGCCGTTTGTCCCTCAGGTGTGGCACGGGGTGTGAAAGAATTAGCATGGTACTACGGAGTTTGCGTTGTGTATAACGGTGTGTGAATTCGTTTGGCTTTAGAATTCTTTGGTTGTCTGAGCGGCTGTGCCTGTTCTGACAGCATCCGACGGCATTGACGTTGGAAGTTGTTCATTTGTTGTTAGCTCTTGGTTGGTTCTTTTGCCTCGCTTGTCTGTTTGTTGCAAGCTTGTTCGTAAATGTGAGCCAGATTTTTTTTTCTTTGGTCTACCGTGGAGTGTGTCACCGACCGCGCGTGGACGCGGTCCAGGAGGGGGAGGTGGCACGGTGTAGGGAAAACTGAGACGACGTGATTGAATCAGATTTAAGACGGCATCACTGTATGACTCGGTTTGAATAGACAAATGAATAAATGGAAAAAATTCGTTTCTAGATCGATGCTTTCAGCTTGTTTGTTGTTCTTTTTCTTCGGCCAGCGTGGACGTGGCCTGGAGGGAGTGGTGGCACGTAACGATGTGAGCGTCTGAGGGACAATAAGTGGTTCCATGTGTCAGAATGGAATGAGCCGCGCGCATGCCGAGCCTAGCCGCATGCATGGCGTCGCACCGTCTATGAGTCAATACACATGCAATGCAAGTCTATGCAGGTCAGTCAGTCTGAAAGCAATAGAGCATTGCTTTAGAGAGAAGTACGAACCTTGCATGACAGAACTTGAACTTATGACCTATGAGCTCCGTTATGCTAGCCAACTAACTGCTACTCTCCAACGGGTATGAATATGTGTGTGTGTGTGTGTATATGTGTGTGTGTGTGTGTGTGTGTGTGTGTGTGCATGTATGTGTGTGTGTGTGTGTGTGTGTATGTATGTGTGTGTGTGTATGTGTGTGTATGACTGTGTGTATCTGTGTGTGTTACGAACTACACCGTCTCTTTACGAACTGCAGAGAGCAAGCTGTTTCTACAGGGCTAGTAGTTAGATCAGGGGGGGCATCTTCGAGTTCATCTTTCTCAAATCAGCCGTCTGCCGCCATGGCAAAAGCAAAAGGCAAAGGAAGGCCAAAAGGCAAGGCAAAAGCCAAAGCCAGCAGTTAAGAAGACCACAAAAGAATGGGGGGGGATGGAAAAGGCTTGTAGGATCGATCTTTTGTATTGTTTCATCAAACTTTTGAATGTAAAGGTAGCTATAGATGTCGAAAAGCAAGTCTTAAACAGATTGAGTTCAGTCTTTCTCCTCGTATTTGATATCTGGAACTGAATAATCGTATATCAGGCTATTATCAGCGGGTTGCGTTACCGTTTTTCCGTAATTTACTATTTTAAACCTTCAGTTACTAAAAAACCGTAACTCAGCGGCCTAATGGCCGCCTCATTACTATTCTTTAGCGGTTACTCTTATGTGGACAGTGTAGATAATTTAGGATTTAAGATTATGCACCGTCGATCGTCCTTCGTCCTTTTCGTGATTGTCTATACCAGTGTATACCTAGGTGTATGTACTAAAACTCCGAATTCGCGAAGGTCTGGTCGAAGGTACGTGTACAATTGATATTAGGATTTATGTTCCGGGCTAATTCCCCTGCGGTTCACTACCTATACCCATACAGGCCTTACCGCCTTAACACTGCCATTATACATAGAATTTGATAGACAATTCTTTATTAAATCGGTGAATTACACACTGGCATGAATTCTGAGTCTAATAATGTCGGATTATTGTGGGATTTACCCCATGCAGATCCTAGTACAGATCCATAGCCTGAGGATTACACACTGGCAGGATTACATTGTGTTCGGGGCCGAAGCCCTAGACCTGCGTGCCAGTTGTCTGACGTCCGCTTTGCATTATGCATCTATGCACATTACTCCACTCCATGCGTGTATCCATGTGCACTGAATTAGACACACACACAGCTAGGCAGCACACAGATGTTTCTCTCTCATTTCAGTTGCGCATTTATTGCCTTCTCCGCGCCAATCGACACAATTCCTGTCGAGGCACGACCACTCCTTCCGCTCGATCGTGCGCATGAATCACTATTTCTACATTTGGCCGTGTTTCAAGGTCAGGGATGTCCATGCAAGTTATCCTCGGGGGGGTCCATGTATACACGCAGTCAAACGAAAGAAAGGAACCCCCATGAATGTTTCACACATTCACCCCAGTGAGCATTCACAGTGTAAGTAAGAAAAACGGTCCCCCCACAAGACAGAACGGCCCCGAAAAAGAAATGCAGCCTATTATGCAGGTCTGTCAAATGCCTCACAAAAGGAACAGTTCCTCTTTTATCGACTCTGTTACGATTCAGAAACTATAGGGTCTTCCATTTGGCTTCCCCCCACACCCCCAGACAATCCCAAGTGTCGCATTCGATTGAGTCCCACTTAATGCAGTCACATGAATTCACCACGACTGATGGTGACCGTCCCCCCCCGTGGGATGTCCGTGATGTGCCCCCAGATGGTCCATGACGGCCTGGTCGACTTCCTCCTTCAGGGGACGGCTCACCTGCATATATTCGTGCATGCGTTTTTTTGTGTGGACACGTGGGGTGACGAATTGGAGCAAACATACGAACAGGGACAGACACACAAAAAGACGGGCAGAAAGGCACACAGAAGTTCACTTCCATCACTGTGTCGCGCCACAGTGCTCTTCTGTCCATGCCCTAACAGACAGAGTATAGGCACATGTACAGATCGAGATGTAGATGGGGGGACAAGTTGTCCAGCAAGTATGAAAATCATGCAAGAGGGACTGAGAAATACAGCCAGACAGACACTCTGTGTTTGTGCGTGTGCGTGCGCGCGCGCGCGCGTGTGTGTGTGAGAGAGAGAGAGAGAGAGACAGAGAGCGAGAGAGAGAGAAAGAGAGAGAGAGAGAGAGAGAGAGAGAGAGATCCCATTCTGGCCAGCTATCTTCGCACTTTAATTTCGAGAATCTGTCTGGTAAACCAGCAAACCACTCTGTACATAGAAAACTGCACGGAACGACCGAACACAGAAACAGACAAAGCAACAAAACGAACGAACCAACCAACCAAGTCTTCCAGGGCGTCTGCGATCTTCCGCCCCTGGTACAGGACATCGTGGACCGCCTTGCAGATCGGCATGTCCACCCCTAGTTTGGAGGCCATGGCCATCACCGACTTCGCAGTCGCCACGCCCTCTGCCACCGAAGAGACGGAGGACACAATCTGCTCCAGAGTCTCGCCCCCCGCAAGTCGCCTGCCCACCTGCACGTGAGTCAGTCGGTCAGTCAGTCAGTCAGTCAGTCAGTTGGTAAGTCAGTCAGTCAGTCAGTCAGTCAGTCAGTCAGGCAGTTGGTAAGTCAGTCAGTCAGTCAGTCAGTCAGTCAGTCAGTCAGGCAGGCAGGCAGTGCAGCAGAGAATCGAGGAGTGAAAAGGATTGGAATTAAAAGATTTGAGAGAGAGACAGAGACACACACACACACAGAGAGAGAGAGAGAGAGAGAGAGACAGAGAGAGAGAGACAGTTTCTTTCTTTCCCCTGTTTCAGGCAGACAGCCTATATGTTTCTCCTTCTCCCTTCTTTTTAGCCAGGCAGGCAGGCAGGCAGGCAGGCAGGCAGACAGACTATATGTTTCTCCTTCTCCCTTCTTTTCAGCCAGGCAGGCAGGCAGGCAGGCAGACTATATGTTTCTCCTTCTTCCTTCTTTTCAGCCAGGCAGGCAGGCAGGCAGACAGACAGACTATATGTTTCTCCTTCTTCCTTCTTTTCAGGCAGGCAGGCAGGCAGGCAGGCAGACTATATGTTTCTCCTTCTTCCTTCTTTTCAGGCAGGCAGGCAGGCAGACTATATGTTTCTCCTTCTCCCTTCTTTTCAGCCAGGCAGGCAGGCAGACAGGCAGGCAGACTATATGTTTCTCCTTCTCCCTTCTTTTCAGCCAGGCAGGCAGGCAGGCAGGCAGACTATATGTTTCTCCTTCTTCCTTCTTTTCAGCCAGGCAGGCAGGCAGGCAGACTATCTGTTTCTCCTTCTTCCTTCTTTTCAGGCAGGCAGGCAGGCAGGCAGGCAGGCAGACCATATGTTTCTCCTTCTTCCTTCTTTTCTTCATCATGCAGACAGACAGACAGACAGACAGACAGACAATATCGTCTTACAGACAGACAGACAGACAGAGAGAGAGAGGGAGAGACTATATCGTCTTTTCTTTCTTTTTTCTCTTCCTTCAGACACAGACAGACAGACAGACTATATGTTTCTTCTTCTTTTTCCTCCTTTTCTTCATGAACACGACAGACAAAAAGCCAGACAGACAGACAGACAATATCGCCTTTTCTCTACTTTTCCTTTTCGCTTCCAGACAGACAGACAGACTATATGTTTCTCGTTCTCCCTTCTTTTCAGGCAGGCAGACAAATAGGCAGACAGACAGACAAGACAGACTGCATGCTTCTTTCCCTTCCCTCCTAAGACAGACTTATGTTTCCTTTTTTGCCCTGCTTCCCTTCATGTACGACAGAAAGACAGAGACAGCGAGACAGCATCCATTACGACACTTGCCCTGATTCCGCTTGATGTATGACGACACACCAGTATTCAGATACGACACGAAAGAGCAGAGGAAGAAGAATTCATGAGACAGACGAAATGGAGTGGTTGGTCGGTAAGCGAGCGGTACGTAAAGATCGCTCTTATCCATCGAGGGACAATTTTAAGAGCTGAAGAACGAATAGGGGGGGGAAAGCAGGCAAACAAACCCCCAAATAGCACGCTTTACAAGCGAAAAATGGGGATACAGTTGCACGCACGCAGACAGGCAGGCGGGCAGGCCGTCGGGGATCTTTCTTTTTTTTCTTCTTCCCTTTGAGTTTTCGCTCCACAAATCAGCACAGACAGTCGAAGAAACGAGAGGGCATGAGGTGTCTGTCTGTCTCCTCACTCACCTGAAAGTTTCTCGACAGACTTCCTGAGCAGGTAAGCACAAGGTCGCCAACTCCCGCTAATCCCATCATGGTCAGTGGGGATGCACCCTTCTTGCAAGCCAATCGGGAGATTTCGGCAAGTCCACGGGTGATCAGGGCTGCCCTGCCCACATCCCCGTATCCCAGACGGTCACACGCCCCTGAGGCGATCGCGAGAACGTTTTTCACGGCACCGCAGAGCTCGACGCCCAGGCAGTCTTGGGTTGTGTAAAGCCGAAAGCGGCTGTCTGAGAGCATCTGTTGGACCTGCTCTGCCACTGCCTTTTCGTACGCAGCACAGCTGACTGACGTTGGCTTTCCCTGTGCAATTTCCTTTGCAAAAGAAGGCCCAGAGACGGCAGAGAGAAATTTGTGGTACTTCCCTGGCAGTTCTTCGAGAAGAATCTCCAACGGCAGGCAGAGACTTTCGTTCTCTATGCCCTTGGAGAGACACACGATCGGAACTTTGACGGGAAACGCCTCACGGTTTGCGACAACAAACGAGCGCAAAAAGGGGGTCGGAATTGCCAATAAAACAATAGTGGGATTTGTCTCTTTCGCGGCTTGTGTGACCTCACTGACTGCCTCTACCGTCTCTGGCAGCTGGACTCCGGGAAAGAAGGGAACGTTCTCATGTTTGGTGTTGATGGCCTCGACTACCTCAGACTCCCGCGCCCAGATTCTCACTTTGAAACCTTTGCGGGCAAGGAGGAAAGCCATCGCACTCCCGAACGCACCTCCTCCAAGGACACCGACATACTCGTCACGGTCGCCACTTGGACGGTAGTATCGGTTGGGCATTTTGGCGAGTCGATCGTCAACGGACTACGCTAAGGAGAAATGGAACTCGGAAGTGATTGGTTCGTTCGATGAGGATCCGATTCTGCCGCACTTTTCGCAAAAGTGCCCGGAGTATCGTCTTTCTGCAAGAAAGGGCTCAGACAATCAAATCGGAAAGCTATCACTCAACACCAACCGTCTACACGAGCCCGTCTCTGCGTCTCTTCAGACTGAATGGAGTCTTCCTCCTCGAATATCGACTGTCCTGTTATTCATATGGCCATTCTCTTTGGAAAGGTGGTTGTGATCGAGGTTTTGTACTGTTTCACGAGGCACTTGGGTAAGCATGATTGCCACACAGATGCGACTGTTTTTCAGCAGTGTCGCACAGCTAGATTCGCAGTGAAATCTTGCTACAAGTTTGTCAGGAGAGTTAATTTGGTAAGTGCCCCCCGCTTCGCTTTCTGGGGCCACCGCCGCGGCCCCGAGGCATAAAATACCGAAAAAAAACTAACTAGAAATCTAACAGGATCTGAGGGCCAGACTACTTTCCCAACGGGAGCACGGACTGGACTCGGAGTGGTGTTGACGTGTTCATGACACATCGCTTAGCTGCTTGGTGATACTTGGTGACGTTCGTTTCGTCGGTGGAAGTAGGCGGAGGCGTCTGGAAACCGATTCAGAGACCCTTATATACCCTGATATCTAGCCTGATATTTCGTTTTTCTCGTTTTGCCGCTCATTACTGCTCTTTACTGGTCTTTTGGGCAACCTACCCAGCTTATGCCCAGCTTCCTCCGAAGTCAGTCAAGCGCTGCGAAACGGTAATGGTAGGTACTAGTAGGTATAAGGTATGACTATCAACTTTTATCAACTTAAGCTTTCTCCATAAATTATGCGTTATTACGTACCAACCGTGATAATCAATCCTTATATTTGGTCCTAAATAATATGTAGGCTAAAACTCCTGCTAAACATTTTTACAGAAATACTTATACATACTACCCTAGATGACAAAATTATTGAATAAACTTCAAGTGATAAAAAAAAATCAAAGAGATAAAACAAAAAAGGAAACAATACTTTTAATTAAATTGTTTTTAAAATAGTTTTATTTTGTCATTGTATTAAGGCTATTCTATATCTATTTGCTATTAATCTTGTGAAAATATGTTTTTTATACACCGCGAACGACCCTAGGGGTCTCAAATTAGATGTGTTAGTTTCAATAGTAGTTATATAGGCAAAGATGAGCCAATACAGCCCTAGTATCATACTAACAACTACACTGGCTCTAAAACTTTCAAAGAAGGGAGCTTGATCCAATGTCATCCCTAAAAATGAAATTTTGTCAAACAAAAAAATTTTATTCAATAATTTTGTCGCCTAGGGTGTGCAACGATCAACATTTGCAGATTAACTAGAGACCTAAGGGAAAATGAATATGCACACTACCCACTAGAGGCAGGTCATCCTGTCAAAGCTCTTGATGGAAAGTCTGTGTTCAAAGGGACAGGTCGCTAGATCAACTCACGAATCAATTTGGCAAGATCTGATCTCAACAAGACCTGGCATACACTTGGAAAATGATATGCGCACGAATGCGCGCGGTGATCAATCAAATTCGCATGGAAGCGATTACCCCGCGGCTGGCCTCGGACGCTCGGCCCGGTAGGTCCAGACGTACGAATCATGGCCCACAGCAGGCTGGGACCCTATAGTTCAACTCCCCCCCTCGATTACGTTTCTGTGCAAAAAGAACGAGATCGAAACACAAGAGAGAAAAATAAAGGGAAGAAACAGCCACTTGCTCTAACTAACTGCGCTTCGAAGGCTTCAACCCCCCCACTCTTGCCTTAAGATCTCAACAGGAATCAAATGAAAGCAATCATGGAGAAAGAGCGGAATTACACAGTGTGACTTTCTGTGTGCAACAGACCGATCATCTTTAAAGGTAGAATTATAGCAATGCAAGCAACCGATCATCTTCAAAGGCGGAATTACCGTCACACACACTGTATGCACGAAAGCAACCAGTCATCTTTCATTCCAATGTCATTGGATTAATGCGTATTCAAATTTTGATTTTTTCGGATCTTTTCCTGAGGAACAAGACGCACGCAAAGGAAAGAGAAGAAATTCACATGCAGTTTGCAAAGCGAGCCATCCATGCTTCCTGATCGGCAGGATTCGACATATTGAAAATCCGACGCTCCCCTTGCTGCCCCCTCTCTGTCTCCTTAGTGTCTGTCTTACCCTCAACAGCTGGAGCATCTTCCTCCAGCTCTGCGTCGAAGTACTCTACGATTGGCAAACTCTGGATCCAGGCAGGAGGCTGCTCGAACACCATATCAACAAAGCCGCCACCATAGCGAATGGCCTCGTTGGTTTCTGCTTCACAGGATGTGACTGCCATTCTCACTTTCTCCTGGGTCATCTTAAAGTTTGCTGTCTTTCTGCTGCTATCCCCTTTTTTCTTATCTTCTTGCATCTTCAACATCGTGGAAGCGATGCTGTCGATGTCAGCCTTGGAGAGAGACTGTCTCCCCTTCTGGCCTAAAGACTGGGAAGACTGGCTTTGCTGTTTGTCATCAAACTGCTGCTGTCTTTGGTGGGACTGCTGCTGCCTCTGCTGTCGATTCTTCCGATTGTTGCTTCTTCCAATGTTCCCACTGCCTGAACCTTTCATCTTCTCACTCCACTTCCGAGAGAAGTTGGTGAGCATTTGGACCCTCTCAGGATCCATTGACTGAATATCCCTGGAAAGGTCAGTTGCAACAATCAACTGCTCAAGACTAGCGCCGGAGGACCTGCTGGTGCTATCATGTGCCCCGTCATTGTGGTACTTGGAAACTTTAATCTCTCTCTTCTTCACACTGGTATCGCTGGAGCTGCAAAGACGGAGAACTCCAGATGAAACGGATGCAACCCACTCAAGGCGGGTGTGCTTCTGGTCTAGGGTCGCCATGGCCTCCTCGATGACCTCTTGCATGTACTTCCAGCTGTGCTTGACGGAAACTGGATCACCGGTACCTCTAACCTGCTTCTTCGGCTTGGTGTGGGCAAGGGCCTTGATCTCTTCAGGGAGGAGAGACCAGAACTTGACCCCCACAACGAAATCGGCAGGCTCCAGGGACCGGCTCTTCAAATCCGCAAGCAACTCCTTGTAGGCAAAGTACTTCTCCTTGAAAGACAGAGAGAGCGCGACTCCAATAAGTGTGATCTCGGTGATGAGGGTGACGAAGGACTCGAAGGTTGCCCATGCCGTCTCCTTCTGGAGGTCCGGAGAAAGCTGCGTCTTGTCGCCAGAAAGGGTCTGCAAAAACTTTTCTGCCCAGTCGCGAAGACGGTCTTCGAAATCTGCAAGTTCTTCGCCAGCCTGCCTAACCGGAAGGACGTGTTGAGGATCAGAAGCCAGAGACACAGTCCGTCTCTGGAGGGCCTTGTCCATGAGGAACGAAGAAACCTCAATCGCTCCTTTGAGCTTTCAGAGTCCAGTATAGCTGGCATACTCCTTAGCCCACAGTTGAAGCAACTCAAGATAATCTTCAGACGAGTTGACTTGCTGCCTTTGTAGCGGCTCGTCAGAAGTGAACTTCAGATTGGAAGAAGTGGAAGGATTCATCTGATGACAAGATACAATAAAAGTTGTTCAGAAAGGAACACAAAAAGAAGACAGACCTTCCTATTTAACCGCACTAAAGACCTAAAGGAAAATGAATATGCACACTGCCCGCTAGAGGCAGGTCATCCTGTCAGAGCTCTTGATGGAAAGTCTGTGTTCAAAGGGACAGGTCGCTAGATCAACTCACGAATCAATTTGGCAAGATCTGATCTCAACAAGACCTGGCATGCACTCGGGAAATGATATGCGCGCGAATGCGTGCGGCGATCAATCGAATTCGCATGGAAGCGATTACCCCGCGGCTGGCCTCGGACGCTTGGCCCGGTGGGTCTAGACGCGCGACTCACGGCCTACAGCAGGCTGGGACTGATTGAATGGACAAGTCTTAATATATTTAAAGCTTATAATTTTTATTTAACTTTGTTGTTAAACTACAGGATTATATACCTTGTCTTTGCTTCTTAACAACGATATTGAGTGAGAAACAAATTATAACATGAGGTTATTAAGTTACATTTCCGATACCGAATTTTTTCCTATGTTTGTTTTACTTTTTTGAGTAAGCTTCCGACACTGTGAGGGTATATTTGTTTAGCTACAAAATTATAAACAAAAACAACTTTCTTTTTGCGTGTTTGTTTGTATATATGTTGCTTGCTGGTGTAGGTAGAGAAGAAAATTATATTACACACATTGTCACACAAAAAATGTGAGCGATAATAAGAAATCTGAACAAAAATCTTTGTGCATCATCTACCTTTAGCTGACTGTAGAACAAGACCAGTTAAGCTAATTATTGTTAAGAAGACTTATGGTGTTTTTTATAATTTGCTTCATAATTAGTCAAGAGTGAATAAAAATTTTAAAACTTTCGTTATGTAAAAAATGTATCGTTTTTAGAAAAAATCGTTTACACCATAGAAAACACAATCACAATTATTCTATAAATTATTAAAGTACTACACAGCTTTTGTTTTTTAATATAGTTTTGCTTTAAAAGAAAACATAATGTTGTAATCTTTTATTATATTTTATTACTTTTATTTATGAATTCATCGCTTTCTCTGTATAAACACTGTATTGCACCTTAAGTGTTGCATTACGTCTATAAAATAAAGAGAACAAAAGATTGTTTTAACA
>JAHBMJ010003387.1:0-11191 GCA_018398765.1 Chromera velia | reverse complement strand
TGTGTGTGTGTGTGTGTGTGTGTGTCTGTGTCTGTGTCTCTCTCTCTCTCTCTCTCTCTCTCTGTGTGTGTGTGTGTGTGTGTGTGTGTGTATGTGTGTGTGTGTGTGTGTGTGTGTGTGCGTGGTCACTCGGTTATCAGTTGACTTGAGCCTTTGTCTGCGTGTATTGACTTCCCTGCAGGACTTCCCTGCGTTTCGGATTTGCCCGTCGTTTTCTGAACGCGTGCCCCAGACGGGCGATGTTCCCAGAGCTCCACAAAATGGCCACGAGACGGTTCGGAACCGATGTGGTCAAATCTCTTGACAGTGCGCCAGGATCAAATTGGGTCGTTCCACTTGAGCGATTCGATCAAGACAAAGAAGAGAATTTAGAGACTGAAGAAGAAGGGAAAGAGAAGTGATGGGGAAAATATCAAGACAAAAACAATTCCCGTGAAGGATTGGAAGAACTTTGAATTCCAAGAAGAAGCTTCGGTGTGCAAATTTACAAACACGCCTCCGTGAACGATGCGCAGCCAACGGATCCTCAAAGTAGCAGTAGTTGAAGCCGGGTACCCCGGTACCCGCCCTGACTTATTCATTCAACTGTATGTGCAAGCGTGCACTCAGCTAAAAACTGAGCTGGGAGTGCCTGCATGGATTAAATGAAGCAAAAGCGGTCGCCAGGGCGGTCACGTGCATGTGCATGCATGCATGCAATTTTATAAGGTGCAAAATATGAAGCAATTCACATGCTGTTCATGGTGATGAAGCACCTTTGGCAAAGGGCCGTTCATTCCTTCTAAAAATTTACATGACTTTTTCCCCCTCGCCGTGGTCCAGTGAGTCTTGCAAACAGCACGAGGCGGGCCATGGCGAAGCGCAGGCCAGATTGATGAAAGGAGAACTGCATGTTCCCCTTTTCGCCATGACCAACAACTTTATACATTTGTGTTTGCTCATAGCATTACTCTAACTTTAGAGTAAATGGCAAGACTCCCAGGTAAGTTTAAATCATATTTAGAAGTAGAGCTAGAAGTAGAGCGTAGTATAGTTTAGATCAACTCAATTTAAATGATTTTATATTTAAAAAAAAAACAAAAATAATATACCTAATAGACATTGCCTTTAAAAGAAAAAGAATCACCTCAGCTCTAGATTAATTTAGATGGACATAACAGGAACTTGAAGGTTTAGCGCAGAACCAATCAATCAATCAATCAAAATTATTAAATTGAATCAATCAATCAATCAATCAATCAATCAATCAATCAATCACCGTGCATGGCTATAAACAAAAAAGTAGTTTTTTAAGTAAATTAAGTTAACATAACTTAAATATTAGTCTCACTTAGTCCTAGACTCGTAAAGTAGCACCAGCAAAGTCAAGTCAATCCACGCCAAGTCGAAGCTTCACGGCATGTGCGCAAAGCGATCGCAAGTAACGCGAAAATGTATGCACATGCATACAGTACGCACGTTGGATCGATGGAGCGTGCACAAATACATTCAAGCAGAAAGTACTGCATCAAACTGGCCTATCTAGAGGCCAAGCAGTGAGACTATACATTAACACTCCTTCTGTCGATGAAGCTACGAGATTGAGATCATATCTAAGTGAAGCTATAGCCTAGCTAGCACTGAATCGCTCAGATACTCACTAGCTGTTACCCCCCTGTCACTATTGACTGAAACTTTTTAGGAGATTCAAGTTCAGCCTAAGTTCTGCGCTTCTCACTTATAAAGTTCAAATCTATTTCAAAGTTCTGCACTAGGTCAATCTTTACTAGTGTTCAATACTTCAGTATAATCAGAGTCATCATTAGACCTTGTTACACTTTGTTTTGCATGTATTTTTCCACTTAAATGTCGTCATCTGATACTCTTATTGAGGGTTTTATTCTCAAAAATCATCGTTATGTCTCAAAAAATCATTATCGCGCCGCGCCGCGTCGCCGACTTCGTCGTATTGACCTAAGTTCTGCAGGTGAAGGCCACAGATTCTGAATCATCCAAAGTTCTGTACCCCTTATCTCAGAGCACACTCCGAACTTCTGCAACAAAGTTCAGGACTATTCCGAACTTCTGCAGCCTCAGTTCAAAGAGTCGATAGTGATAGGGGGGTACTAGCTATTGCTTCACGAGACTTAGTCTCAATTCCTCTTTCCTTTTTCTCGCTCTAGCTATTTAAAAGTTTTCTTTCTTACTACTCTCCTGGCCTAGCACTTCATCTTTCTGAGTCAGACAGAAGTTACAGAACGACAAGAAGCAACTCATAAGAAGAGAGGGGGCTTTACTGTTCTCTCTTGCACGTTTTGGGAAAAGAAACATTCTTGGTTATTCTGAAAAGTGTACGTGAAATAAACTTGTTCCTTCTCTCATTTAGTCTTTATCTCATCTCTTATAGGGCTATATAAAAATTTATTTGAGTGCCACTGGCACGCAAAACCCGGGGCCTCCCTTACCTTCCACCACAGCTGCACACAAACTCCCCAAAAAAAATTGAAAACCCAGTTTTTTTGACTTAATTATAAATGTGTGTTAATAGTGGAGAAGACTAGGGAGAAGAACGGTCATTTTTGCTTTGCTCGCACGTAAAGACCCCCCCTCCCCCCCTAGAGCCCGTTTATGTTCCACTGACACTCAAATAAATTTTTATATGGCCCTTATTCTTTCTCTTTCGCATTTCAGTACTAAAAGTTATTTCGCTTTTAGCAGTCTTTTGTATGCCCCTTTACCAGATGGCCCCAGATCGAAACCAGAAAACTAGCTAAAAAACTAGCAAGAAAATCATTCAGATGAAGGAAAAAATGATGCCATGTATGTACGCATATGCT
Source organism: Chromera velia (assembly GCA_018398765.1). Classification (NCBI taxonomy): domain Eukaryota; family Chromeraceae; genus Chromera; species Chromera velia. Next base: position 8,375 of record JAHBMJ010003387.1, on the reverse strand, counting down.
TTTGCGCCAGCTTTTTCGTTAATTACAAACGGTTTGCGGCATAGGCTAGACCTATGCGGGCCGGCCAGGGGGGTCTGATACGTCTAGGCGCTTTCTTTGGAAGCTGCACATCGGATATTCGGCATTGGGGTGGGAGGCCAAATTCCTGGCCAATCCTCCAAACATAAATGCTAATATGCCCTATCGTCAGGTATCATTGGTATTATATTTAAAATATTTCCCTCTCAGTCAGCGGCCCAAAACATGTAAAGTTCAGAACAGTTGTTAGTCGATGGTGGCCTGGGAAACCAGACGGGCCACGGGGTGCGGTCTGAGCCTCAGGAGTGAGGCACGCCCCCCTGCCGTTTGCGGGGGCGACCAGGCCGCGACCTCTATAAGACAAAACGGCGACAGTACTTTAAGGCACCACTAAATCACTTATCACTTTATAAATCCTAATCCTATTACATATATTATATATATACATATATTTATTAAAAACAATTGAACATGTTATCTATAAGTCGAATGTTATGCCTTTCACTATTATACTATGGGTTTTTTATTTAATATTATACCTATAGTACTATCCTATATATGCTTTGGCAGATTCAATAGCAGTCTGGCCTAGAGTCTGGTAGATATCTACCACCTGTTCAGAAATTATTTTTTTTAAATTACTTTTTATTTTGAAAGTTGTTCAGAAAGGAGACTATAAATTTATATAAGTATAAAAAAGTTAAATAGTCAGTTGTTGAATGGCGGGTCTATAAAATATGATTTGCTCTATATATGGGTTGAGAAACTTTTGAATGACAGATAGACATAGCAGGAAGGCCCTAGGGCGGAACATATCAATCAATCAATCAATGACAAAAAACCTAGGAAAAAAATTTTTTTTTTCTTTCAAAAAAATTTTATGTTTTTTGAAAAACATAAATAAATATAGTATCTTATAAGTGTATGTATATACAATGAATAAGATACTCAAGTAAACACTCTGTGTGAGTTTATAGATTTAGTGTTTATTCATAAAGTATGAGCTTTGTATATACTCTTGTTCAGGAGTTATACTAGATGAAAGTATGAAAATAATTTCTGAACAGGTGGTAGGCGTCGCACAAAAAAAAAAAAAGCTATAGGCATCTTTGAGCGGTGACAGCTCTAGTGACAGCTAGGATTACAGTTTCACGCTTTCATACGCTCTCCCCCCCCTTTCCGCTTAATTCTTCTCTAGCTGGTTGCCTAGCTTCTTCGTCATTCTTCCGACGATACTCGGACTCTGACTCTGCATTCTCCAGACCAGAGACGCACGCGGCCCTGCATGGCCATATCTTGGTGCTTCCTGGCGATTTCTTCTCCTCCCACCCTGAGAGACTCCCTTTCGCTTCTCCCTCGCTCTCTGAATGTGTCAGCTCAAATCGCTGCTGACCATGACTCAGAGCACTGCTCAGGCTTCTCTTTCCCTGACCTTCACAGACGTATTTGGTTCCCTTTCTCTCATTGGTTAATAGTTATCTGAACAGTATTGAGGAAGGCCGCCAATGGGAGGAGTCCCCAGGAAAATCTTCAGACTGCAGCTGACGGGAATCGCAACGAAGCCAGCAACTGCAGTCCACCAAGCGGCCTTGTACCATCTGCACGCACGCACGCACGCACGCAAGTGGGAGGGAGGGAGGGAGGGAGGGAGGGAAAGCATGTAAGTAAGCCCTGCCATTAATTGTCGATGTATTCGTATACAAGCACATGTACGAAGACCCTCGCGTTTTGCTAGTGCGGTGATACAATCCTCCAGGAAACCAAAAGCGCAGCCTGGCATGTAATGAACCACTCTGCCTGTCTCTGCACTCAGCAGCTACACGCATCAGCAGAAAGGTAGAAAGAATAAAGGGATGCCAAAAAGGAAGGGAGGGAAAGAGAGAGAAAGCGGGAGGAATAGAAAAGAAAAAACGGACGAATCCACAGCGGACTGACGTCGGTTTATGCTCCATGTTTCTATTGAGAACGAAAGCCATTAGAATCCCTCCCACGAATCCCCCCAAGTGACCCCACCAATCTGCACGCGCGCGCCCATTGAGGTTCACATGCACACAATGTTTTCAATCGTTTCTGCGCTTCTCAGCCCTCTTACTCTCTACATATGCATACACAAATCAGTGAGCAGGCACCGGAACAGCAGAACCCCAGCGAAAGACACACAGACGCACCCGCGCACAAACGTACTCACAAACCCAGACTAACTCACTCACTCACACACAGAACCAGCAGAAACGAAGGGGTAGACGGGAGAGAGAAAAATAGCGAGAGAGAAAGGTGAGTCGGCATAGGACCAACTAACTCGAAAGTACCCAACCACTTGACTCCCACAAGGAGCACACCGTCTCTCGTCATCGTATTGCATGTGCTCGCATGCAGACAAAAAGATGGCAACCTTGACATCCCACCCTCCCAAACAAAGGAAGGCCCCATTCGCTGGCTGTCAAGATGAGTCACACTTCTTCCTTTCACGAATTCCACTGCCCACGGAGCTCCCTTTTCCTCTTTCTCGATCGCCACTCTGCATGATCTTCCTTCCACTTACCGACGGGCATGCCGGCCGTCATGAGGACCATGATGATCAGAAAGAAGCTGCAACCGCCCACCCACGCATACACCCAAGCAGACATATGGAATACGCGTAGGCGCATGTACGCACTGGGCCCAGTGATTCGCGTACATGAAAGTTGAAGCTTTCACAGGTCATCAGAATCCAAAAGGCCTCACCGTCCGTCTATTTGTTGGCAGAACAGTCGACCACGTCCGCACCATTTCATTCATAATCCATGCACAGATATGAAGTCCACGTCCTTCAAACGACATAAACACGCAAAGAACAAGCGCACTTCTGCCGAAGACAGCTAGCAATGAGAAAAAAAAGAGGCGAAACGAGACGAGTGCATGAAAACAAAAGGCAGGAGCAAGCAGGAGACGGAAGAGACAGGCAGGACCTACATCAGATTCAGGATCACCCTGGCCTTGTCTTGGATCATGTGCCAGTCCAGTGCAAGTTCCCCGATCTGCACACATGCACGCATACACGTACATCTTTGTATGAGCTCTAATGTACAACACACAAGCTTGCACATAAGCCAGCAACGTTCATCGTGCGAGGTCCCTATCTCATCTGTCCGATCGAATGAACAACGAGAGAGAGCCCTCTATGTGTGGGGCCTCCCGCGAACTTATTAATTAATATGTGTGTGGGAAAAACGGTACGCGGAGGACTTCTGCATCCATGCACGCTTTATTTTTGTCAACCTACAGTTTCCCTGTGTCTTTCTGGTTAAGTGCCTTGAAGAAATTTCTCTGCATGCCCAGTTGATCCTCTCACATCACTTCCTGCTTCAGATTTGACCACAAAAAACGCATTCTTGTGGACACACGTTGAGGTGAGTGGCGCTTGTGCATCCGGTCAGGGAGCTGGAGAAAGACAGAAAAAGCCAAACAAACGTGAGTGACCAAAAAACCGGGGTCCCCACCTCTCCCCATGCACACAGAAACACCCTCACCCCACCCCACCTGACAGCCGATCAACCCAAAGCCAGCTGTGGATGCGCCAATTTTCACCTGCAGCAGAAAGGGACTCGGAAGTGATGAGCCGAGCCCGGCCGGGTGACTTGACGATCGATCCATCACAGGAGGACGAAGAGAATGAACGAGAAAAATTATCTTCTTTCAGTCGAGTTCTTTCTATGCGGAGAGTGGGGATACTGAAAGGAAGGCACGAAAGAAATGTCAATTAAAGAAAAGGGGAGAGAGGAAGAAAGCAGATCTACAAACGAACGGCCAGGAAGAGCAACCCGGGGGGGAGTGCAGGAAGGAGAGCATGGAAGGAATCATATGCGAGCAAAACAACGGAAAAGATGCGAGAGCGGGGCAAAGAGAAGCGGCGTCGTACTCAAATAAACTAGACTCTCACGCATTGTTCGTGGTTGCTCATGTGAACGGCGAAGTGCCTCTACTATGAGAACGCCTTCACTGTCTGACTCGGAGATAATTTCAAGCTGATTAATTATCTTTTCTTTCTTTCGACCTTGAACCTTTCGCCAATCGTGTGCTCTTGTGATTGTGTATGCGTGTGTGTTTAAATGCGCAGGAGCAGATCCGCAATGGAGATCGGATGCAGGCATGCCTTTTGTGTGACTGGATGAGCTTTTGATTGCACTACTGCACATTATACGTGAGATTTCTTTCATAAGAACACATGGATTGCAACTGTAGGCGTGCAAAGCTTAGCAGGAGTGCGTATGCTACCGAGAACTGACTGACCCCATTAGGCGCCACTGCCTGAGAGAAAACGTTCCCCATAAACCCGGTGACAAAGTACAAATACAGAAAGTTCGATACGCCATATCTGCAAGAAAGGAGGGATGTCAGTCAGAGAGACGGACGAACAAGAAAAAACAAAACAAGGACGAAAGAAAGAGAACACCGGGGGGAAAGAGACAGAGAGGAAAACGCAAGCGAACGTGAATTGCGACTTGAACGGAAAAGACGAACAAAAGGAAAAACTTTCAGGTCGGCTCTCATGAGTGCACCTTCCAAATGTGAATGAATGGAAAAGCGGGGAAATTGGTCCCCCTCCGAGATGGGAGGATTGCACGTTGTGATTCTTCTGTGACAAAAAGCAATGCCGTGGAGGAAGGCGGAGCAATACCACGACCACGAACGCAACGGACAGACACTTGAAATGATAAGAAACGAACAAATACGAGCAGCAGACCCTGTAAACAACTGTACGCTGCTTCCTCGCTGACTCATTCGACTAAAGGGTCACTTGCTCGCTGACCCACGCACCCACCCACCCACCCACCCACCCAAAAAGTCCTCCAGACATTAATCCTATCCTATCCTATCCTAAAGTCACTCACTCACTCACTCACTCACTTTGCCTCAAGAGGAAGTCCCATGCGGATTTGGAAGAAGAGGTTGAACTGCAACGACAAGGGACGAGAACACACGCATGCGCATGGATTACGCAGAACGGAACGAAAGCCAACTTCTAGTGAGGCGAGGGAAGAGCTCTCTGAATGAAAAGGTGTACCCGCCCTACGGGACACACAACCATACTGCGGAAGGCGAGCCCAGTGTCTCCCGTGTCCTAATCGTCCTCTTTTTTCCTTCCATTCTTTTCTTTTCATTCTCTTCCAGTGAGTGAGTGAGGCAGTGAGATGTCGGTTAAGAGACCGTCACAGGGAATCAATTCAAGAGCAACACTGGTGGGTGGGGTTAAAGGCGCCCTACGTCGATGCAAACGCACGCACACACACACACACACACACACACACACATATATATATACACACACACATATCACAGGGAAAGGATGGACAGGACTGCCTCCGTGCTGCCAAGTGAAGAAAAAAGCAACAAAGGAGAAGAAAAGAGAGGAGGGGAGACTCGAAAGGTCAATCAATAATGAATTCAGAAGCTCCTCCTAGTCGAACAGTGTTACGGAAAACTGTCATCATTCTCCGCATATACGTACCCCAGCAGCTCCTCAATACTCACAAGCCGACTGACAAGTATATGGAAAGGATTTGCGTGCAGGAACATGGGTGTGATGAGTCTCCAAATCTGCCCCTGCGCCGTCAAGCCCGCGATCCCACCCCCCAAAATATAGGTTGACCAGGGGTTTGGTTCCAATTGAAGTGAGGGTGGGCAGAGGGAGAGGGAGACAATGAACACCGCTGCCTGGATTACAGAAATCCATATAATCATGGCACGCCAGGAAAAACCGGGACACAACATGTCAATAAACCGAATGTCCGATGGGTCAGGTCCCCCCATCTGAGCCCCGGGCCCCGGCAGTCTCCCTCCCCCCTGGGCCCTGTTGTCCCTGAAGTCGCTTAACCGATGGACGTTCGCCATAGTACCGTCTGTTTCCCTTTCCTTTTCTTTCCTTCTTCAACAGATGGAACAGGAAGAGACCCCAGATTGATTGCAAAGAACACTCCGGCCGTCTCTAGGTGGACTCCTTGTCAATCTGACCTCCTTCTCAAACTCAAAGAGAGAGCAAAGCGAGAGGATGGGCCAGCCGACTGATGATCTGTGTAGCTGCACTTTTCTCTCTATTTCCAGAGGACACGTCGAAAACCTTCGTGAACCTGTCAGACTGGCTCGATCTTCTTGGCACCACAAGAAGATACCCGGAGAACCTCTAAGTAAAGACTCCTGAAGCGACCACAACGTCCAGTATGGAAGTTACCGATTAGGGAGAGATGCACAGATGCGTATGTGGGTTTGCATGAATAAGAGAGGGTAATACATGGAGAAGTTGAAGTGTCACTTGCCTTATTCTGCCATCATTCTTTGGCCATCATTCTGCCCATCGACGGTATACTGACCTTAATTTTTTTCGCATTTTGCAGCGAGCCGCGAAGTCCTTTCCTTTCAGTTCAGGCATGCACCGCGCGGAGCTATAGGGGCAATACATGCATGCCATGGCATGCCGGGGCACGCGGGCCGCTATCGGGCCGCTGGGGGCATCAGGCAAATTTATGCACATTATTGCCGTCTCCGACGAGACTGCATGTGTCAAATGGAGGGTGGATGAAGGATGGAATAGGATGGATGAAGGCCTGAAATGGCCTCCTCGGAAGCCTGCATGTCAATTCAATGATGACCCCTTATTAATAATTGGTGGCCGTCATCACACTTCCTCGTGAATTCCAGGGCGGTCTGCATGGTGCGCATGCCTACAGATTCTCGACAAAGTCCTGCGGCCCTCGTGAGATTGTTCTATCGATAGTGCCCTAAGTTGTAGTGCAGTTGGCAGGATCGTTCTTTTTCTCAGTCTGCCTGTCCTGTGCCTTTTTCAGGCAGAGAGAACGACGTGCAATCCGAATGAGCCGGCTGCTTCCATCAAAAACTGCGTAGGCGAGGGAGGGACCAACAGCTCCGACGCATGTCCTGCATTCAGGGTTTGAGGGTTTTGGTGGGTCCTCACGTGCCCGACTCCGTTCTCCAGTCCTGCCTCGCACAGGCGAAGGGGGACCTTGCCAGGGCTGCCAATCTGCTCCTGGACCGGCATGGTGTTGGAGTGGGGGCTACGGGGGGAGTGGGGGGGAATGGAAGTGGACGGTTGAAGCGGCCCTTCGTCACTACTGGAGCAAGGGAGCTGGTGCGAGATGCCCCAAAGGCTGGAGCCTCTGGTAGTTCGTCGTCCTCTTTAATGATGCAGCGACCCGATGATGGTCCAGTAGAGATCCCCAGCTCCCCTGAGGTGATGAAAGGTGGACAGGGACGTGTGTCCAAAAGAGTGAGAAGGAGTGAGGAGAAGGAGATGGGCCCGACCGACAGGTCTGGGGGTGTGGTAGAAAGAGAGGAGGTAGAAGAGGGAGGACAATCATCATTTGTGACGGAGTCCTTTGAGGTTTTCCTGGGAAAGCTTGTAGTGGAGGGGTATGCGACTGACCGTTTCTGGGCAGGGAGGGGAAGCGGGTTGTCGTGCGGGTGTCCTGCGGACTTTCGATTAGAGGTCCCCCCCCCACGGGCTGTGGGGGGTAGGGGGCGGGGCAGGGGAGGGGGCGCAATAGCTGCGATGGAGAAGAAAAACAAGAGCAAAAGCAACAATGCGGCCTCCCCGGCAGACACTCTGTCAGACGTAATCGAACGCGCTGCTCGAAACGGTCCGTCTTGTTCGTCTGGCAGGTTGTGGGCTTATGTGACTTTTTCCATGCAGGGAAAGTCAGGAGCAAGGCATAGAGAGAGAGAGAGAGAGAGAGAGAGAGAGAGAGAGAGAGAGAGAGAACAGTGACTGTGATTGTTTCGGTGTCTCTCTTCTCTTTTTGTTCGGGTGTGTGTTTTTTCTTTTCCTTTCTTGTTTCTTCTTTTTTTTCTTTTCCATTGGTTTCCATTCAACTCCGTTGTCTCTGCCTTCTTCCGACATCCCGTGCTTCCCTCCCGGCGTGTCTCCTTTGCTGTCTTAGTCGCTGTCTCTGTCTCTCGGCCTGTCCGACCCCCCATGCACTCTTCCTCTCCATATTCCACGAGAGACCAGGCTCTCCTGTCAGAGAGGGCAGCTGGAATGTTCAAGACTGCCCGACATGACAGACAATCCCCCGTCTGATCTGTTGTCCTCTTCTTCTCTGGAGTCTGTCTGTCTGTCTCACTCTCTTTCCCTCCCTGCGCACGCATTGCATGTAAATGAATGAACGAATGCATGCAGGCACGATCCGGTTCTCCCTCCAGAGAGAGCTGAACAGCAACGGGGCTCCGCTCGGCCCCGGGGTCTTTCAAGCGGGAGCTGACGGGAGGGAGAGCGGAAAACTGCCTGCCTCGGCCGGGAGGGTACTGGCTCCTCTGATGGCTTTGGGGGTTGTGCAGGTGTGTGTGTGTGTGTGTGTGTGTGTGTG
>JAHBMJ010003386.1:0-11695 GCA_018398765.1 Chromera velia | reverse complement strand
GAAAGAACGAAAGAGAGAAAGAAAGAAAGAAAGAAAGAAAGAGAGAAAGAAAGAAAGAAAGAAAGAAAGAAAGAGAGAAAGAAAGAGAGAAAGAAAGAAAGAAAGAAAGAAAGAAAGAAAGAAAGAGAGAAAGAAAGAAAGAAAGAAAGAGAGAAAGAAAGAGAGAAAGAAAGAGAGAAAGAAAGAGAGAAAGAAAGAGAGAAAGAAAGAGAGAAAGAAAGGAGGAAAGGAGGAAAGAAGGAAAGAAGGAAAGAAAGAAAGAAAGAAAGAAAGAAAGAAGAAAGAAAGAAAGGAAGGAAGGAAGGAAGAAAGAAAGAAAGAAAAAAAGGAAGGAAGGAAGGAAGGAAGGAAGGAAGGAAGGAAAGAAAGAAAGAAAGAAAGAAAGAAAGAAAGAAAAAAGAAAACGAAAGGAAGGGAGAAAACAGCGGCAGAAGGGAAAGAAGGCAGGGAGGGTGTGAGATGGGCGGGGGGGTTGGGGGGGAATGGAGGGGGGCAGGGAGGAAGACCGAAACACACAGAGCTGAAGAAGGCTCTCAGTAAGGACTGCCTTGCAATAAATGAAACGCTATCTGCATTCTGAGATTCAACAGACACAAAAAAGTTTTCAGTTCTCAGCTTTGTTGTTTCTGTTCCGGATCGTCATTCGCAGTCCGGGCTCCTTTCACCCTTCCTGCACGCGCAATTCTCTCTGTATTCTCGAGCACCCATCCGTGGAGCTTCTCGAGAGCCCTTCCTCTGTGGCTGATCTTATTCTTTGCCTCTTTGTCCATCTCTGCGAATGTCAGCTTTGTGCTTCCAACTTCAAAAATCGGATCCCACCCGAAGTCCTTCGGTCCTCTTGCCGGCACAATCTGCCCGTCTACCCTGCCAGTAAACACAATAGGCTCGCTCTCTTCACCGTCAAAGTAAGCAAACACACACTGGGCATACGCTGTCTTGTCTTCAAAGGCTGCCAGCATCTTGTTCAGCCCATCATGGCCCATCTTTTCCAAAAACCACTTGATGTACGGTCCCGGAAGGCCTTTGTACGCATTGAAGCACAGTTGAGTGTCCTCCACGATGACAGGCACGTGCAGCTGTGACCATGCTTCCAGGCACTTCTTCTTTGAGATCTCATCGGGCTCTCCCTGCAATTCCGGGAGGTCAATTTTGGCAGACCGCAAGTCAACCTTGTCCCCTAGGATCTGCTGGACCTCCGCAAGCTTGTTTTTGTTCCCGGTGCAAAAATGCAAGGCAACTTTCTCTGCAGCCTTGGACACCTCCATCGCGGACATGTGACACTGAAAGCGGCCGGGACGAAAGGAAAATGTGGAGACGGGAATAATCTGGACGCACAAGTATGCCGAGACTCCGAGGAAGCGACGCAGCATTCAGATCGGTCTTTCTCCCCGTTCAAGAAAAAGAAGGCGGACAAACAATCGACATTGGAGGCGTGGCAGGAGCGAACTGAATGCGGCGTTCTGTCAAACTCATGCAAGGAGTCGAAGCTCAGTCATCCTCCGGCCAGGACCGCCGGCCACCGACCGTCTCGTCTCTAATCGTCTCCATGCTGCCACCGATTTCGATCGATCACGCACCGCGCGCGTCTGACAAAAATTGTTCCTTGCAGGTCAGTCGGCTCGTCGATCCACGTTGCGCACTCGCGCGCGAAACTTTTTCTCAAAATTTTAAAACGCATGCATGTCACGGCCAAATTCAATGCATGACTTCCGCATTGAAAAGTCGGCCGGCAGAGAATGGTGCCTTTCTGCTTCAGAGCCTGTTAATTTACCGTCCTACTTTGCAGTCGTACAAATATCCTGATCAGACAGCTATTCGGTTTGAAAGAAAGTGCAGGTGCAATGTCCGCCAGAGCAAGTGAAACACTGAAGGAGACGGCCGCGATGCAAGGAAGTAACTGCAGCGCACTTAACGCTCTCAGCGGAAAAGTCCGGCCTCTCAGCTGGTTTGATCGCAAGGAGAGTTTTGGGAACCGGGGCAGAACATCTCACTTTGCACAGGAGGGCGCCAAGTCGGCGTCCTTTGCCTGCCTTAGGGATGTTGAAGATTGGTTGAAAAGAAGGTGCGTCGATTTATATAATCATCTTTGCACGTGCACATATGTATTTGTTTGTTTGTTGGCGTTCCTTTGCTAGGCCGGCGTTCAGTCTATTTCTTCCACTAAGCTCCACACACTTTTCTGTACTTCTCACGACATGCCATGCCACCCAACAGGTCCCATTCTGACCACACCGCCTTGTTGGAACCTCAGAACGCCACAAACAATATATGTATGAGTCTGAGCAACATCAAGTCGAAGAAATGAAACCCCCAAACAATGAAAACCAAACAAGAGATCGTTGGCACTCCCTGTTCTCGCTTTATTGTCTCTCTCTTGCCCCGAGCTGGACTTCTTTCCCCATCTCGGGCTGTCGGTTTTCCGCTCCCATTCAGTTTTCGCCTATGATCGCATACTTAAAATATACAGTTTTGTTTCGTTTCGCAGCATCCTTTTTCCCCTTCTCCCGTTCTTTGCTACATTCACTCATATACCTACGCTCTCCCTGCCATTTGTTTGCCTCCCTTTCTTGCTGCTTGCAGACCGTCTCGTTCACCCCGGTCTCTCATCCGTAACCTGCCAAAGTCCGTTTGTCCTTCCAAAGTCAAAAGAGGCGGGAGTCTTCCTGCCGCACCCCGGAAAGACAAAAACCACGCCCTACCCCCTTATCTGAAAGTCTCCAAACGCGAAGGAGTTTCCTCTGCCACTTCGCAGTTTCCTCTCGGCAGCAGCGTCGACCTGGAAAAGGATTTCCAGGAGCGGTGGTTACGCGGAGCACTGGGTGCTCTCGAGTCCTTTGCCAACCTGGAATCGGACACAGAAGACATTCCCCAGACCCATGGGACGCAGCAAAAGGGAGGAAAATTTAGGGCAGGAAGTAGGAGTGATTCTTTCCTAGCAGCAGCACTTGCACAGGAAGAGGAGGCCGTCTATGGTCTTGGGGAGTCATTTGTTTCGGATGACAATCAGCGCATGGAGGGTGTACTCCGGCCCCCTTCGAACCGCATTGCCATCCGAGGTTCCAATGAGTCTGTCGATACAGGACAGCAGTATGTGCCTAGAGAGAGGCCACCACGCACAGCCGAAAGTGAGTATATAGAGAGCAGCAGCTGGAGGAAGGCAGAGGAGGAAGAGGGGCGACCCTCTGAGTGGGCAGACGCGATGAGGCAGATGGAAATGGATGAGGCTGCAGAGATAAACGGACTAGAGACCGTCTCTGCGCTCTCCCCCCCCCGCCCTGCCGATCTAGGAAGCCCACAGTCAGAGCTCGGTTGGGCCCTTCCGTCGTCTGCAGTGGAGTGTCTGGAGGGTTTGGACGGGCACGGGGACGAGCGGGGCCTTTTGGGTCTTCCTGGGAATAGAGAGCACCATGGTAAGGGGTGCGTGAGGTTTGGGGGGGAAGAACACGCAAGTGCAAGACCCTCAGTAGGCCGGGAGGACTATTTGGAGGAGGGGGATGAAGGAGAAGAGGAAGTATGGAACCCGCAGTTTCTAGTCCATCACTCCTCAACAAAGACGCCCTATTTTGGTCAGTCTCATGAAGGGTCTGCTCGGTCTTCCCTGTCTCCTCTGGGGAGAGAAGGCCGTTTTTCCTCCAGAGAGGTGGGCAGACGCCGGTCTTCAGAGGCCGAGGGTCTGTTGCCCTCTTCCTCTCAAATGAAGTCTCCTGCTGAAGGCTTGAAGATGCAGAGAAGGTCCGAGACAGAGGAGGACAAACAGAACATACAAAGTTGGGAGGGGAGAACACAAGAATATGTGTTGAATCAGAAGAAAAATGGAAGTGCTCTTTCCTTTTGTGTGCCCAAACCATCAGATGATCAGGACCCCCCTTTCACTCTCTCATGTGAGATCAGGGCAAGACAACACCCCTCAGGGTCCCCCACCAGCTCCCTATCAATCGTCCCACCAGAACCCCCTCTGACCGGAGGATCTTTTGACAAACGGAACACCAAGGGGTCAGTCAGACAATCCAACGAGGATCCTCACTTAGGAACGATGGAGGACTACTCTTCTCAGGGTGGAAAGAAAAAATTCTTCTCCTCCCCCTCCCACCCTCACAAAAGCAGCAGCATCACTGCGAAGAAGCACCCTCCAACGTTAGAGACGAGCGAGAAGAGAAATACCGAAGAAGGTACAGAGACACAAACAATCAAGGCACCGACAGGAATATCCACACAAGACCAAGCACAACCGAATGCCCTCCAGAGGTTTTCTCTTCCCCCTGGAGTGCCCCCTCTTGCTTTACGGCAGCGCCACCCCGGGGATTGGGAGGGGGCCCGGAGGGTCCAGCGTTCCCGCAGTTTCGGTGGGCCCTCCATGGCCTGTGGGGGGATGAAGCCCATCGCAGAAGAGACCGAGCTAGAACTCCAGAAAGAAGCATACGAACCTAGGGCTGCTCAAACGGAAAAAGACAAAGAAAACGACAAATCAGGGACAGGGCCGGGAAGCGTGAGTAGTCAGGTAACGAAGCCACTCAGAGAGAGAGTCGGCGCCTCTCTTTCAGTCCCTCCGACAGCAACGCAATCGCAGCAAAAAGCCTACAGAAGGCAAAGCGCTCCCATCGCCCTGTCTCCTGAGCAGATCGAAAAAGCGCTCCAAGAAGCAGCCTCCTTCTCTCCCCCCCTGCGCAACCGCTCTTTACAGGCAAACAAAGAAAAGGAAAAGGAGACGGCCGTTGCACAGGCTCCTCCTTCAGCCAGCACAAAAACGGTTACAGCCCCTTCCAAGACCGCAAAGGAACCATCTCCCCTTCAAATCACACAGACAGCAGACGCAAAACTTCAGAAGAAGACCAAGGACTCCACCACTGCGTCTGCAGAAAAACCCCAAATTCCCCAGACTTCCTCTCCAACCCATCCCTCTGCCTCAACTCGACGCAAAGCATCAGAGGGAACAATTCCCCTCCACCAGCAGCCCACAGAGTCTCTGCGTAGAGCGTCCATGCCTGCTCAGCTCAAATCACACAATGGGGACTCTGCCTCCCCGAGCAACCCCCCAGTTTCCCTCTTGGGGAAAAGTGCATTTGACAGCTCTCAGGCTGAAAGGCGAAAATCCTCTTCTCTGAATACAAAAGAAACTTCAACGTCAAGCCCACCCGGTGCCCCACTTCCCCCCAAAGGAAGACCAAGCAATTTGGGGGAGATTAGGAAAGACAAGAGCAGATCGGAACAACAGGGCCTGGTGGAAAAGGGAGGCAGCACCCGGAAGGAAAAGGAGGGGGTGAAGACAGCACAGGGAAAGAAAGAGGCGAGTGCAGTCACAGAAGACCGGAAGCAGGGGTGGAGAAAGAGCGAGCGGGACACCCACAGAGACAGAGACCTCCAAGATTTGAGAGATGAGCTTGCAAACCTGCGAAGGGCTCTGTCTGTCTCCTTTTCCGCTCCCCCCAATATACCCTCCTCTGCTCAGAAATCGGATGCTGATTTGAGTCCCCCCTTCCCCCCCTCAGTGTCCCTCTCTGCATCCATCGAGGCCCTCCAGCGTGCCCTCTCAGAGGCAGATGCAGATAGGAGAAGTCTAAGAGAGCAGCTGCGAGTAGAGAGCCAAAGGACACGGGCAGCAGAGGCAGCCACAGAGAGAATGCGAAGACAGTCAGTAGCTTCTGAAACCGAAGAAAACCGTACAGGGACCGATGCAAAAAGCAGAGGGGCGAAAGAAAGAGAAAGTTTGGAGGACGATGAGAGCTCACGTTTGAAGTCGGAAGTGCGTGAATGGCGTGAGGCAGCTGAGCTCGCTTCAGCGGAAGTGGATTTGTTGAGGGATGAGGCTTCCCGTTTGTTGAAGGAAAGGGAGGAGGGTGAGAGGGAACGGACAAAGCTGATGCTCCGTCTGTCCCGTGCCGAGACCGAATGTCGTTTGTTGAGTTTGGAAAAAGCGAAGGAGCGGGAGATGTTCAGAAGAGCCAGTGAGATCGCAGACGCTCATCTCGCCCATGAAGCCTCGAAGAGCGAGAGGTGGCGACTTCGTGCCGGCCAACTTTCCGACGAGGCATCTTCATCAAAGAGTGAGAAGGAAGCGCTTTTGCGGACGGTACGTCCTACATGTATCTTATCCATGAATGTATCATCAGATAGGAAAATTGTGCGAAAAGGAAACCTGCCATGCATACATTCCCCTTTTTTGACTTGGCCGCAGTCTTCCAGCACTAAACAAGTTTTCTTTTCCCTTTATATTTGAGAGAACGCACCCTGACCTGCATGGACATATTAGTGTACAGAACCAGCATGCTCCGATAGCTCAGAAGCATCTGACTTCGCCCTTCGTTTGTTTTCAAGTCTTCCAATGATCTCTGTCTACCTGTCTGCTTGTCTGCTTGTCTCTTCCCAGGTCTCTGAGCTTGCCCTCGAGCTCCGTGCCCTCTCTTCACCTTCGTCTTCTGGAGAAAAAGGAGGGATGCGCTCTCGGCCCTCTTCACTCCCCCCCTCTGCCCCTGCTGATGCGCAATCCTCTGGGTCCCCATCCCTGGCAGCATCCCACTCAACCAACATGAACCCCCAGAATGCAACGCAGCAGGAAAGGATGCCATCAGGCTCCCTGGCCTCCTCTGCAGCACTCCACAGCTCCAGGGCCTCAGACACAGTGCATCTCAGTAGCACAATTCAACAGGGGGGAGACAGGGTTCACGAGGGCCATGCAGTGTCCCGTGCAAGCCAGGGCTCAGACAGGGGAGACGAGATCAGAATGTCGATCGGAGAAGGTAAAGTCGAAGAACAGAATCAAGATCCAGAGGAGACCTCTGAAGGATGGGGGGAGGACGGAGAGTGGAGACCTCGAGGAAGGCAGCTCCCTCTTCTGAGGGGTGTCTCCCTTTCTGCAGTTGCAGCCTGCAGTATCGGATCAGAGGGCTGTTTCTGTTCCCTCACCGTTGTCTCCACAGCAGATGGACGGCAGGAGAGCGAAACGAAACTCATCATCCTGACAGTCAACGCAGGGAAACCCGAGCGGTTCCTCCGCTTTGTTCCCGACTCAGATTCTTTCAGAAGAAGAGACAGTCTCAGTCAGAGCGGGTCCTCTCTGTCCCTCTCAATGCCCCTCGGGGTGCCCTCAAGCAACGACGCTAGAGGGGGCCATGGGGACAATGATTTCTGCGGACACGTCTCTTTAGAGGATGTTCAAAAGCATTCTTCCTGGGATGGGAGTAAGGGGACAATTGCGGTGAAAAGATCACCCTCTTCCTCTTCCTCTGCATCAGAGGAGCACTCCCGCGTTCTTGTCTTCTCAGGCATTGATGAAGGCTTCCTTCGAGCCCTCCTGCTTCTCACAAGAGACGCAGTCGAGGCCTTCAGACAAACCCCGCACGGTGAGGCGAAGACGGGGGAGGGGGGTGAGCGGAGTGGGGATGGGGCGGCTTCCGCATCTGCCGGTGGCCGTGCCGCTTTGTTCGGAGAGAGGTTTTCTCTTCAGAGGAGGTCCACCCAGTCCCTCCACAGAGCCCTCAAACAGGGTTTCGATTTACGGAATAGCTCGGGCAGTGAGGGGGGAAGCGCACAGAGCGGGGGGGTGGACTTGTCTTCGGATCGCTGAGCCGTGCGTACTGTCCCCTTTCATACATGACCACGTATGTGCTCAACGCGTTTTCGACAATTCTCCTTCCCAATTAAATACAAAAGCAGATCGTCAAGCTCACCGGGCGGGGCATTGCCGGCATCATCATGTATACAAAAGCATGCCCTTTTAGCTGGTCCCCACGAAGACTCGAGTCACTTTTCCGCAATGCTTTGCAATCTGCCTGTTTAGCGATGCTTCACGACTGGGAGATGTTTTGAATTGCTTTTAAACTTTATAATTCCTAAAACACTGCATCTGCTAAACAAAATTTAATTTGTTGTTATTTGTTTTAAACATTTAGAAACTTTTGATCATTTTGAAATTCTAGTTGAAATTCTATAAGATTTTTTTTTTTCCAGGTGTTGGCTAAAGATAAATATCACTGGCACTATGATCATATGCTTAGTACGCTATATCACAATCCGTCAACAATTAATAGAGGTCTAGCATACTATGTACGTTGCACAGTTGTTAAGTACCGTGCTTTTCGTTAGTTCGGTACTTTTGGGGGGGGGGGGGGGGGGGGGGTTCCGTTTTTTTGTATACCGGTACTTTTCGTATCTTAAAAAAATACTAGAAAATATGTTGCTTAAACTAGTAGGCTTTATAACATTAAAATGACTGGATTCTACGTTTTTTTGGAACTTTTTTTACTATAAATAAACTTAGCTAAAACTAAAAGCGGTTTAATTTCTGCGCACTTTGTGGCTTAACATCACGCCGCACGGGCTTGCCTTACGTACTCTGCCCTGCTTGCTGCTGGGCTCGTTATAGTACGGTCATACTAGCCGTCATACTTCGGTCATAGCTCCTTTTCTGGAGTTTTAACTTCAATTAAAACAATCAGTTTTCCACATCATGCAGGCTCAACTAAAAACAGAAGTCTAGGGCCTAACCATATGAAATTAATTTTTACGGGTGACAGAAATACCCAAAATACTGGGGAAAAAACGAATTTTGGGGGTTAGTACCGTTTTTTTGTACTTAGGTTTATCGGAACTTAACAACCTTGACATGTTGTTTAAAGCAGCCGAANGGGGGGGGGGGGTTCCGTTTTTTTGTATACCGGTACTTTTCGTATCTTAAAAAAATACTAGAAAATATGTTGCTTAAACTAGTAGGCTTTATAACATTAAAATGACTGGATTCTACGTTTTTTTGGAACTTTTTTTACTATAAATAAACTTAGCTAAAACTAAAAGCGGTTTAATTTCTGCGCACTTTGTGGCTTAACATCACGCCGCACGGGCTTGCCTTACGTACTCTGCCCTGCTTGCTGCTGGGCTCGTTATAGTACGGTCATACTAGCCGTCATACTTCGGTCATAGCTCCTTTTCTGGAGTTTTAACTTCAATTAAAACAATCAGTTTTCCACATCATGCAGGCTCAACTAAAAACAGAAGTCTAGGGCCTAACCATATGAAATTAATTTTTACGGGTGACAGAAATACCCAAAATACTGGGGAAAAAACGAATTTTGGGGGTTAGTACCGTTTTTTTGTACTTAGGTTTATCGGAACTTAACAACCTTGACATGTTGTTTAAAGCAGCCGAAGAGCAGGGGGCGCCCCTGCTTTAATCCGGCTGCGCGTCAGGAATAAAATGGGTAGCCGATCTATAGGTAGAAAGAGTTAGAAAGAGTGTCTTTCGGCATGATCCCCTGTGAGTGTTTTTCTTCAGAGTACTTCAGAGGCGTTCTCAAACTTACTCTAACTTACTCAAACTCAAAACTCTCTACTGCACGAGCAGTCGTAGCAGCTGAGAAAGAATTGAAGCAATAAAGCCAACGAATTGGTAAATGTGTACAAATGTGTCAAACATGCCTAGCAATACCTAGCAAACATGTACTATAGCTTGTAGATTCCCCAATGTAGAATTAATACCCGTAAATCATTGATGGTCTGAGTGAAAAGATTGATAGTTTTTATTAGTTTAAGATGTCAAACCATAGCTGAGACTGTGATATGCTGAGACGGATTCAAACAACACACCCACGCTGCCATCACGCTACTACGCAATTGTTGCAAAGCTAGTTGAAACAAAAAAAATGACCCGGCCGGCCGCCGCCGAGAGAATGCGGGCCGCGGCCGTGCCGCCCGTGCGGGATCGAGGCTCCCGCCCGGCCGCGCCCCCCCCCCCATGCAATGATGCCGCTCCCAGGCCCGGTACTATATAGGCCCGGTATTATATAATAAAAGCAAGGCCCGCATATGCATAAGCATGCAGTGCATGAGACTCCATGTGTGCACTTCTCCGATCCGATCTTCTCCGAGAGGACTCTCAGCTCTCTAGAGTCCTCCCTCTCGAAGTGGGTCTCTTCCAACTGGTTGCCTCTTTTGTACTTAAATTTCCGTGTCTCAGACTCCAAACCATGACGCTGCATCTTGTGACTTTTGCCCTGTTTTCCTCCTTCAGTCTGCTTTGCCATGCAGAACAGGCCGCAGATCAGCGAGGCTTCCTGCAGAAGGAGAGTGGCCGCGTGAATGTCTGGGCAGAGGTTTCTCGAAGGCACTCTTTTGCCGAGCGTCTCTTTCGTGCCAATTTTGACCTCGTCCAAAAGTCTTTGGACACTTCCTTTGTCAAGGGAGTGGGAGACGGCACCCTCTCCGAAGACAGGTTCCATTACTATCTGCACCAGGTGGGTTTAAAGAGCCAAAGCCTGCACAATGCACTGCGCATGGATCGTACCTGAGCATGGTTTTATGATTGTGTAAAAATAATAGTGCGAAAGTCAATTTTGGCACCGTCTACCTTGCCTGGTTGTGTACGTATATACATGATGGCAAGTCCTTGCATGCATGCCTAATTTGTACTTTCTGCAGGATTACTTGTACTTGCAGGGGTATGCAAAAGCGCATGCGCTGCTTGCAAGCTCTGTACCCCCCCTTGTGAGTGCTCTAGCTCCCGAGGCTGTGTCCTTTTTTGCCAAGAGGGCCTCGACGCTGGGGTCCCCCGACCACTCCGAGCACGGGGACTCGAACGACACAGACGTGAAGAGACACGCCAACGTGACAAGGGCATATGTTGATAGTCTCCTAAGTACTACAGCAACATCTGGCAGCTGGTTGGTCTCTCTCTCCCTCTCTCTCTCCCTCTGTCTCTCTCTCTCTCTGTGTGTGTGTGTGTGTGTGTGTGTGTGTGTCTATCTGTCTGCGGAAAGAATGTGTGACTAAAATACTGTCGGGGGCTGTGAAGGCGAGGGGCGCTCAAGTCTGGATCCTTCGGATTTCGTGCCCAGATTCTCTTAGTGACAGTTTTGTTGATTTGCTTTTCTTGTCCATCTGCTTTCGTTACCTCAATGCATTCTTTATTCTTTTCCTTGCTTCTTTCTCTCCTTCCCTCTTTCCCTACCTCCTTCCGTCTTTCCGGCTTTCTTTGTTTCCTTTTTCCTTCCTTTCACCCGACCTCCCTCCCTCCCTCCCTTCCTTCCTTTCTATCTATGGAGTTTTTGGAGTTTTGGATTTCTTCTTTGCTTGTGAGAGACTGGTGGGAGTTTTTGGAGTTTTGGATTTCTTCTTTGCTTGTGAGAGACTGGTGTGAGTTTTTGGAGTTTTTGATTTTTTCTTTGCTTGTGCGAGGCTGGTGTGAGTTTTTGGAGTTTTTGATTTCTTCTTTGCTTGTGCGAGGCTGGTGTGAGTTTTTGGAGTTTTTGATTTTTTCTTTGCTTGTGCGCGGCTGGTGTGAGTTTTTGGAGTTTTTGATTTCTTCTTTGCTTGTGCGAGGCTGGTGTGAGTTTTTGGAGTTTTTGATTTCTTCTTTGCTTGTGCGCGGCTGGTGTGAGTTTTTGGAGTTTTTGATTTCTTCTTTGTTTGTGAGAGGCGGGTGGGGGTTTTAGGAGTGTTTGATTTCTTCTTTGCTTGTGCGAGGCTGGTGTGAGTTTTTGGAGTTTTTGATTTTTTCTTTGCTTGTGCGAGGCTGTTGTGAGGTTTTGGAGTTTTTGATTTCTTTTTTGCTTGTGCGAGGCTGGTGTGAGTTTTTGGAGTTTTTGATTTCTTCTTTGCTTGTGCGAGGCTGGTGTGAGTTTTTGGAGTTTTTGATTTCTTCTTTGCGTGTGCGAGGCTGGTGTGAGTTTTTGGAGTTTTTGATTTCTTCTTTGCTTGTGCGAGGCTG
>JAHBMJ010003385.1:0-11089 GCA_018398765.1 Chromera velia | reverse complement strand
TCCTAGACACATTTTGGACGCAAACCTGCAGAGCAGGTCAGACCTCCCCCCTCCACCAGGAGTAAACACTCCTAGACACATTTTGGACGCAAACCTGCAGAGCAGGTCGGACCCCCCCCCTCCATCAGGGGTACGAAATTGGGTCGTTTCGTACCCCTGCGAGAGGATCCACCCCCCCCTGTTGCTGGTGGAATAACACAAAACGAACTGATCTGATTGAGCGACCCAAACCAGTCCGGCAACCCTTCTAGTTGTCGGATAACTCCTTTGCACTGAGGCAACCACTCCCACGAGCAACCAGAGGTGTCCAGCCAACACAGATACCAGAGGGGTACAAAACTCCGGAATCTGTAACCCCTCCAAAAATGAGGTTCTGGAATAACAAGTTGAACACGATTTCGTCGTTGTCAAGCCTTCCAATACAATCTAATGGAACGTTTGACAACGAGATTTTGTGGATAGAGGCCCATTCTGTTGACCCAACTTTCTGAGTGGAGGAGAACTTTCTGAAGACCTGACTGAAAATTTTTCAGATCGGCATTTTGATGGGTCAGCGTGCAGCCGAGAAGTGCTTTTTGGCCTTGGTAGCCGGCCAGGCCCTGGCCCGCCACGCGTAGCTTGCCTTCCGGGGCCATCACATGGTTGGCCAATCTAAAATCGGCTCCCAAAATCGGCTTTCCGTCGAATGTTTCAAGTCGATCAGAGCAAGACCTAGTGCCGCCTCTCTCCCATCACATAGACTTGCTCTCCAGCGATGAAAGTAGGGTTTATCGAAAGCCCAAAGGATTGGCTTCTTTGCTTTTTCTTGGGTTTATGACATTCACTCTACTGGTTGCCCTGAGAGGGCAATTTCGATCTTCCATCACGAAGGGCACGGCCCGTCTCCACGCAAACAGGCCTACAAAGTTGCCCCAGTAAAGCTTCCATTGAATCCTTTCTGTACGTACGCTCTTACAAGCTCTAGATGATGAGCTGGAAAGGCTTTCTGGATGAGGTGGCTAGCTCTGGATGGCCAGAAGGTGAGCCACTTTATGAATTTTTGCATATCTGTGCTGCAGGTCAGACTGAGCCTTTCTCGGAGGACCGTTTGTCGGTGCTTAGGTTTCATGAGAAAGCATTACGGCTGGTAATCTCGGGTGATCTGAAGTTGTGGGAGTGAGGCGCAGCTCTTGTTTGCACAAGAATTTGGAGGTAGGGCTCCCGGGTGGACTAAGACCCAGTGGCCAGTGCTGGGCCTCACCCAGAAAAAACAAAAACGCTATGATGGCCGGTCGTGGGCAAGGCCCTCTGGCTAGAGGCTATGGATCGATCAGGCTTTCAGAAGCTAAGCATTTACCTCTTATACGGTCATAGTGCTCAACATTTGTTTGGTTGAACTGCTTTCTGTGGGTGTCAAATCGGCAGATCTGTTTGCGGACATTCATTCTTACCTTTCATGGGGGTTACCCACTATGTGCTCCCTCCTTACATCAGTGTGCAGATTCGGCGTATTCCATTAGAAGTAAAAGTTAGCTTGTTTGTGCATTATGCTGCACATTGTCACATATCTGTAGAGTCTGCAATCACTGCCCGATATATCAACATACTATAACTCTTTCACCTCACTCACGTCCAACAATTTCTAACATACACACCACAAACCCATTAAACCTTATCTTTAAAAGTTGTTCATACTTTCATGCAGGTAAAAAACAATAAATAGAATCATTCTAAGTGCTTTAAAGACTTAGTTTTTTATATAAAATTTAGTGTGATGTATAGAAAATTAAAAGTCACTTTCTAGTACAAAAGTTTCAATTGTCAGTACAGTCAGTTGCCGCAATCAGCGGCGGCGGGGAAGACAGCTAAACTGCACAATTAATAAGCTTTTTCACCGGGCGCCCCGTGAAAAAGCGAATTAATTATGATCAATTGTGACTCTTGCATATATATAGTTAGTATATAAGAGGGAAGAATTAAAGAGTATCAAAAGGTGTGGAGTACTAGGTAGAGTGATACAAAAGAAGCAAAAAAGGAGGGGAAAAGGAGGAGGATGGGATGTTGGGAGGTTTTGGAACTCGCTTTAAGCCGTTCATCTGCAATTTTGGGATCGTTCCCTTTCAAACCCTGCTTTGGAATGGAGTAAGCCCTCTCACATACACATGCAGGTGATTGACTGTTCAATGTGATCCATTCGCGGCACAGGCTAGACCTGTGCGGGATGACCAGGGAGGTCTGATACGTCTAGGCGCTTTCCCTGGAAGCCGCACATCGGATATTCGGCATTAGGGTGGGAGACCAATCCTCCGGACATTAATCCTAATCCTGATCTTAATCTTATTGAATCAATTTGAATGTTCAATTATTATTAAGGTTTTCTCTAGGGTTTTCCTAAGATTTTGTCCACATTTTATCAAATGTGTTGCTAGATGTATTACATAATCTTGCTTTATATTGCTTGAAGAATACTATATAGGAAGAACAACAGTTGCTAGAACAGGTGTTGTCCCGATCGATATACAAAAAACTAAAAAATATATCAGCAATATTTTTTTTTAATTTTTTTTATAGAGTGCATGCAGGCCTAACTCTATAGTTAATAATAAATATAAAGAAACAAAAACAAATCTTAAAACCAGAAATCATTTTAAAATTTGATAATTTAAGATCTGATTGCAGGTGTACATACAACTAGCTTTTGACTGAGTTTGTCCCTAGCTTTGTCCGTGTCTCAGTCCATGTAATGATCATGTTTTAATTCATGATACTACTGCATGCTGCTCATGTTCTGCAGGGTCTATACCGGCTAGTATGCCAGCGAAGAAAGTGCGGATTAGCGAGTTCTGTGGTCTCTGCATCTCCGCTATCGCCCGTGCCATACGTCCTCCCTTAGTCAAGGCCCCTGTACTAGGGAGGGGCACTTCAGCCGGTTACACCATGATGGTTATTGACCCTACACCCCCCCCCCTATAACGTGTAACATGTAACCATCAGTCAAAAGTGGTGCCAATCAATTAGTTACGTTTAGTTACTCACAAAACTGGCTTCAAGATTGTTAAAAAATTCAGGTTATGGTCAAAAATGATGAAAAATGATATGTGACACTCATTTTGTTCCTAAACCCCCTGTAACCGGGTAACCCGTAACCTTTTTTGACCCCCCTCAAAAATGAAGTAACCTCCCTTAAGAAGTATTCAAACATGTTCTAAACATCATTTTAAATATTTTTAAAAGTTAAAAATTTGGTTGGTTACTGAGGTTAAAATCGGTTAAAATGCTCGTAACCGAGTAATCTGTAACCTCTTTGTGTGACAAAGATAAAAAGGGGGTAACCCAAAGTAACCACGTAGCCTATACTTCTAGAACATCAGATTTTGATATAACTAGACCAGGCGGAGCTCTAAGTTGCTGGACTGGCTCACAAAATTCTGTTTTTATTCATATTTTATGTCATTTTAGGCTTAAAATCTACCATAACCTTCCAGAGTGCCCCCCTTTAGCCCCCGTATCGATGCCCCTTGAGACGAAGAACTGGGTGATCCGCAGCTTCTTCTCCTCAACTTGGCCTTCTAGAGAACAAGTGTCAGCAATGAAATGCAGAGCATTCCATCCATAGCCATCTGCCGCATGCAGGTACGTGCAGGTCTGCCCCGTTCTCAAGCAGAAGCTCAAGAACGTCTGCAGCCCCCCACAGAGCTGTCTGCTGAAGGATCGAACTTCCGGTAAAATTTGCTAATGTATATGGTATTGATATTCGCCCCACGAGAAATGAGAAGCTCGGCCACGTCTCTGTGG
Source organism: Chromera velia (assembly GCA_018398765.1). NCBI lineage: Eukaryota > Chromeraceae > Chromera > Chromera velia. Next base: position 7,315 of record JAHBMJ010003385.1, on the reverse strand, counting down.
TTGGTTGGGGCATCATTGTACCCAATAACTGTGCCAAGGAGTGGCGTCGACCCTTTTTTGTTCGTTATATCACAGTCAGTACCGTGGTTAAAGAGTAGCTGTGCTACATCTCTTTGACCTGTTATAGCAGCCATATGGAGGGCCGTGTCCCCCTCCTCATCTGCTGCATTGATGGCTGCACCGTATTGCAGATACAAACCGATCAGATCTGTCAAGTTATCTTGTGTAGCTCCCAAAAGGGGCTGCTACCCGAATCGGTTCTCTGCATTCACGTTGCGGTCCATCCACTTGGGAATTTTTAGTACCAAAACTTTAAGACCCCTATCAAATTTTCCCTTTTTTGCCCCTCTCTTACTAAACTTTCCCATAAAGGCTCAAATAAGGCAAAAAACACTGCTGAAATCAAAACATCTGACCCATCGAAGGCTGATTTTCTCTAGGCTTCAATACCAAATATTCCTGAGCTGAAGACCCCTTACCAATTTTTTTAGAGTGGATGGGCCGCGATTCACGTCCGCCCCACAGGAGACCAGAAACTCTGTAATCTCAAACGCAATCCCTGACATGTGCAGGAGAGAGTCTCCATCGGAATCCCTCACACCAACCCCTACCCCTGCTTCCACTAATATTTTTGTTGCTTCAAGGCTCGTTGCTAGCACAGCCTTTATCAGCACTATATTATTGTTGATGAACCCGTCTACATCCGCACCCACATGAAGGAGAAGGGCCAGGTCCTCCCTTTTTGCCCTTCTCTCCTCCCCCTCCTCTGCTTCAAAAAATTCCTCAAGCGTCTCGTACAGCTGATCTGCCCCAATGGGCGTAAAAGACCGAATCACGTTCCTGATATCACACGCGAGCAGCGGTGAGAGGTCTATGCAGTACTGGGCGTTCATGATGCTGTTTAGTTGTACTCTAGCCCCCTTCCTCTACCTTCCTCATTATCTCCACCTGCTTCCTCAGCTCTGCAAGGGCAGCACTCTCCTGAAGGGGCACCACAGGAGCCTTAGGGGCGTCCGCAGCAGCGGCAGTAGCTGGTGGATGAGGGGGGAGGCCAGGCCCCGAATCTGAATCGGAGGCAGACCTGTCCCCCTCACCGTTACTAACCGTTACTGACAGGAGGGAAATTGTAGGTCCCCCAAATCCTTTCCATGTTTCGGACCATCCCGGCAACCTCCAAGAAACTCACAGCCACAGCCTCCAGCTCTTCCCGGACGGCAGCGAGAGCTGCTGCGTTTCTTGTCGACATCTTGGTAAGGGAAGAGCAGTGCAAAGAGAACGTGACAGGCTGACTCACTGAATTTACCATCGAATCATCAAACAACCACCTGAGCAGGTCGAAGTCTTGATAAGCATACAGGGTGGTAGCACTACAGGCACCGTACAGTTCACTTCACATATAAACAGCAGACACAGAGCAGTAGCTAATTTTGAAGGGCGTGCCCTTGCGAAGAAGATCGAGTGAAGGTGGAGCTAAAACCGTTTTTCTGACGCGCGGTGTGCTAGAAGATGGTGCAAGTGCCCCCCGCGGGCGGAGAGCTCCGTGCGAACACGCTTCGCTCCCTCCACGTACATGCATGCCGTCTCCCATGCATGCAGAATCGCGATTAATACCCCTCAAGGAGCGGGTATACTTTTGTCGCGTTCCATTCATCGCGTCCATACAGGTTTATGATACTGACAGTGTGTCTTCACGCTGAGTGTGTCCAGCCAGTGGGAGCTCTGAGTGCACAGCAAGTAGCGTGGCGCTCAGCTGCTTGAAGACATCTGAGGAGCGAGATTTGTCGCATGCAGAGACGGCTATTGTTCAGAGACGAGAGAAGAAGCAGCCAGCATGGCTACCAACAAGCACCGGGCAATCTACGATGCCATTGACAATGGCAACCATCGCAATGCCCTGAAACTGATCGGAACTCTCCTCTCGAAGAAACCCGACGACTGCCTCGGGAGGGCACTGAAGGCTGTGGTCCTCCACAGATCGGGGCAAGTCAAGCAGGCGATCCAGGTGAGAAGGAAGCTCTCCTATGTGCCTTGTCTTCTGATTTTTCCTTTTTTCGATAACCTTTCTGTGTCCTCGCTCTGCTCTTTCTGCAGCTGGCAGCGGAGGTAGGAGAGACGAAGCCTGCAGACACAGACGTCCTCGAAGCCCTCCTCGTCGTCTACGGGGCTGAGCGCATGTGTCAGTCAGTCAGTCTCTCAGTCTCTATCTCAGTCTGCCTTGACAGGCTGCATTCGTGTGTTGCAGTATGAGATTGTCAGTTGAGAGGTACGAGCGGCTTCCCGGGGACGGATTGAGTGTGTCGATCCGCCTGTCGAAATTTCGATTGGGTGTCCGGATGCGGAGACGGAAACGGGAGTTCGTGTTTGGCTTTCTACGTATCTATCTGACTATAAGCGTTTGTGTCTGTGTAACCGCACGTGCGTATTGGCCCTCACCTGTCCCCCCCCTCTCCTTCCCCCCTCCCTCTGGGCGTACGTGGAAGAGTGCGTGCGCACGCGGGAGGTGAGAAAGAGACAGAGGAAGAGAGATGAGGAGCCGGACTTGCGTTGATTTTTCTCTCTTCATGTGCAGATGATGAAGCGACGAAGCTCTTTGACAACGCATGGCAACAACACCCGGACAGCGAAGAGCTCGGTCAGTCAGTCAGTCAGTCAGTGAATGAGTGAGTATGTGAGTTAGGGAGGACGGAGCCATTTGCTTCCTTTGGCTCTCGGGATGGGAGGGTGACCTTCCTTCTTTCACTTCTTTGTCCCTCTCCTGGACCCACTTTCTTTTTTTGTCCACCTTCTTGCTTTGCAATTCTGCAGCACCCATTTTGCCCCCTTCGACTTTTGGGGTTTCGTCAGCCCCCCTTTGCTTTCTCTCTCTCTATCCCATCTTCTGCTGAGAGACGTCGCCTCCTCCTCTTGCCTTTGCTTTTATACTTCTGGACGTGTGTGTGTGTGTGTGTGTGTGTGTGTGATGTGTGTGTGTGTGTGTGTGTGTGTGTGTGTACGAAAACAGGCACCAGCACTTTCCAATGCCTCGTGAGAGACGCTGCTGCCATCAAACAGCAGCAGGTCGGCATGCGGCTGTTCAAAAAGACCGCAAAGACCAAATACCTTAGGTGGACCATCATGGCAATCATCCTTCAGGTCCGTCTCTCTCTCTCCCTCTGTGTGTGTGAGAGAGGGAGAGATGCAGGAAGACGGGCTGAGGCTCTCTTTTTTTCGACCTTGTGTGAGAAACATGAAAGTCCTTCTCTATTGCTTCTTGCTTCCTTGCTTCTTTCTCAACAGCCTGAGGCTCTCTCTCTTTTTGCGTTCTCTTTTCTGCGCTTCTCTTGCTCTAAGTTTCTCCCTTCCTCTGCCTCTTTGCGTCCCACCTTTTCTAAGATTCGTGCCTATGCAAACTGTCTCCTCCCTGCCCCTCCCCCCAACCCCCGACAGGCCACCGACCCCTCCAACGCACGATCTCTCGACCTGGGCATCATGTTACTGTCAAAGGCGCAGTACACGGGTTGGTCGGTGAAAGTATTCACAAAATTTATCCGAGTACGAAAGCAACAGAGGTCCCTCCCTGCATTGTGTTCGACGGGTGACCCCGGCCGAACGGCCCCTGAATTGTTTCCCCCTTCAACTCGCCGTCTTTCTTTCTTGTGTGGGAGACAGTGACGAGGAAACAAACCAGCACGAAAGAGAGAGGAGAGGCACTTGTGTCCCTTCGTCTTTCTGTTTCTTTGTCTGAGAGCAGCTGGTACATCCATCTTCATCTGTTTGATAATGCTCTTTATCGCTTTCCACCCTACCCGTCTTTTTTTTCTCTCTGTGTGTTCACATGTGTGATGGTTTTCCTTTTTTTCTTTTGTTTTTGAATGCGAATGAATGTGTGCAGATGTGGAGACGGTCGTTCAGGGCAAATTGCCTCCAGCTGCTTACTTTGAGCGAAAGAGGAACTATGCGCGTGAGTCTGTGCAAACTGGTATGAAAACAAGGCGAGGGGAGAAAGGGAAGCGCGGGATCCATTAGAAAAGAAGCGAGAGAGCTTTTGAGAGTTCGGGTGATTGGCCTCCACCCCTTCCCTCCTGGGATGTCTGTAAGTAACTCGGGTAATGCTTTGGTTCTTTATTTGCGTATGTCTATTTGTGCCTCGGTCTTTGAACACTCTGAGAATTCAATTCGAGCGTGTGCATGAATGGAATGCAGTTTTGATGCTACATGTGTCAATTCTGCGGCTGAAGAGACTCTTCGAGGAGGCCGTCGGTCAGTCACAGATTGGAGAGGGGGGGTCCCGTCTTCCTTCCATCCATCCGTCTGTCGTTCAGACTTGGTCGTGTGATTGAGGGATTTTGGCAACATCCTGTGTGGTCCCGAATTTCTTTTTTCTTTGTTTCTTTCCTTCCGCTTTTCTTCTGCTGCTGTCACTGCCGTTCTCTTCCCCTCTCTTCTCTTCTCTTCTCTTCTCTTCTGTGTTGTTGTGGTCTGTGCACCGCCTTTTCTGAGCAAGTTTGCTACGGCTTGGTGAACCCAGAACTTCTTCGTGCAAATTGCCGCCTGAAAAAAGCATCCTTTCCCGTGCACGTCTGTGTATGCAGATATCTTCCAGAAGCAAAGGCACTATTGCATGACGGACTCGGAGCTGTTCACTGTGCCCATCCAGCTTTTTGCAGAGGTGCGTGCAGTCGCTGACACAAAAAACAAAACCAAATGCATGCACAGACACGGACAGAGGGAGGCCGTTCATCCATTGGGTCCATTGGGGATATGGCTGTCAAAGTGTTTTCTTTCCGACGAGACAACATCATCGAGTTTTGAGGTCTTAGAGAGTGAGAGCACGAATAAGGACAGGAAGGATCCTGAATAGACTCTGTCGATGAATCTTTTGGTCTCTTCGCACAAGAAGAGAGAGAAGAAAAGAGAAGAGAAGAGACTCCACTTGTCAACCTTCCCTCTCGTACCCTTCATGCTTCCCACAAATCTCAGCGCTATTTGACCTCTGCCCCAATCAATCAACAAAAAAACCTGCAGGCAGGAAATTTTGCTGTGGCGTTTGCGTTGGCGAAAAAATATTTCCTTTCAAGGTGCGTCAAGGAAGGGTGCAGCGCGAAAATCCCAAAATTACTCTCTGTTTAGCCTGGTGTCTGAGGGGACGGGGGAGGCTCAATAGAGCGATAGAAAGAGGGGGTCTCTCTCTCTCTCTCATCCTCGTGCATCCGATCCTGTTCGTGTCTGGGGCGTTCACTCGCCTGCCTACTGTACCCACGTAGAAGTTCTATTAGTATTTCTTCCTCTCTGGCCTCCTTCCTTCAGGTGCGATGGCAACTCTGCATCAACCCTCGTGGCGATGGCGCACTGTCTCTCTGCTGCCTCTGCTGCCCTGGTCGCGAAGGAGAGCTCAGCAGAGACGGGGGCAGGACTCCTCGGGGACGAGTCTGAGCAGGCAAATGGTCACTTGTTAGAGATTGATACAAGTAGATACAATGTCTGAGAGAGGGCGTCCTTTGTCGCCCTTCTTGCGCCTCTTTCTGGGGGAATGATTTTTTTCACTCCGCCTGACTGTGATTTGTTTATTCCGTCAGGAGAAAGATAGATCCTGTGATGCATGAACATCTTGGAGGTTAGTGGAACGCAAAGGGAATGTCGGAGGCAACGGAGAGGCAAAAAGGAAGAGATAGGGAGAGAGATATGGAGAGAAAAAGGATCCACACCGAGGCATGTTCCCCCTCGCTTCCCGGTTTCGCTCCCTCCCTCCCCCCCTCCCTCCCTCCTTCCTTGCAGAGAGGGAACGATCCTCCCCCTTGCCTCCTTCCTCTGTGACCGCCAGTCCCGCACGGTCGCCCCCTGTGAACGCGGGGAAGGGCAGTCCTGGAGGTCTGAATGGAGGGGCGCAAGGGACGGGGAAGCATCCTGGAGGAGACAGGAGGCAGGAGGAGTTCAACGTCCGGGTGAGGGCAGCGATAGGCAGGCAAAGGGCACAGGCACTGTTGGAGGAGATATTTGAGGTCGGTCTAGCAGTCTCTCTCTCTCTGTGTGTGTGTGTGTGTGTGTGTGTGTGTGTGTCTGCCCCCACCTTATTCGGAAAGGGGGAGGGCGAAGTTTTGGTCGTCAGTTAGGGATTCGGGGAAGCAAGAGATAGGACAAGTGGCCATTGCAGCATTCAGAGTGTTTTGGGGGTGTGTGAACGTCCGTCTCTTTGAGGAAGGAACAAAAGTGGCAGGGGAGTCTGCCCCAAGAATTGCTCAGACTGCTTTCTGTCATACCTCAGATATATGGCATTTCTACGTGTGTCTGTGCGTGTGAGCGTGTGTCTGTCAGTCAGGTTACTTTCTTGTTTGCGCGCTCTCTCCTTCACCCCTTGCAGATTGAAAGCCAGCTGGCGGAGGGAGGGGTGGTCGGGGACGCCGCCATGAACGCGAAGGATGTCAGTCCCTCCAGTCTGTCTCTCTCTGTCTCTCTGTCTGTCTGTCTCTCTTTCTCTCTCTCTCTCTCTGTGTGTGTGTGTGTGTGTNTGTGTGTGTGTGTGTGTGTGTGTGTGAGAGAGAGAGAGAGAGAGAGCATGTGTGTGTGTGTGTGTGTGCGTGTGTGTGTGTGTGTGTGTGTGTGTGCAGCGTCGGTGCGCTCTTCAGCAGTTGGAGCTTCACCGAATTCTCATTCTGGCCTCCGCATCCGCTACGCTTGGACGACCCCGTAAGTTGATTTTGTTCTTTCTTTCTTTGTTCGTGAGAGAGAAGGATCGGCTCGGCAAGATAGATTTTGTTCTTTCTTTCTTTGTTCGTGAGAGAGAAGGATCGGCTCGGCAAGATAGATTTTGTTCTTTCTTTCTTTGTTCGTGAGAGAGAAGGATCGGCTCGGCAAGATAGATTTTGTTCTTTCTTTCTTTGTTCGTGAGAGAGAAGGATCGGCTCGGCAAGATAGATTTTTCGCTTCCTTTGGGGTTACCAGAGAAAGAAACAAACGTCTGCACTACGAAGCGGGAATGACATTCGCCATCTTTCTTTCTGTGTCTGTCCTGATTTCTTTAAGCCCCTCTCTCCATGTTTCTCCAAAAGCCCTATCTTGATGTCTTCTGCATGCTCGCCACCCTTTCGTGGTTCCCTGTGCCTTCTTTCTCATGCAGCCTGCAGTGCCGCCGCCGTGTGGCAACCCACGAGCGCTGGAGACGCAGAAAGCTACCTTGACAGGCTGGCGGCGTTTGCGTTGAACTATGCGAGGTATGGGAGGAAGACGGGTGGGTGTTCATGGCACTTTCTGCCTTTTCGCTTTCTTGCGTCTTTCTTCTCCGCTTTTTTACCCAATCCGCACAGCTCTCCTCGTCTCCCCCCCCCCCCCCCCCCCCCCC
>JAHBMJ010003384.1:76606-82485 GCA_018398765.1 Chromera velia | reverse complement strand
CCCCCCCCCCGCTCTCTCTCTCTCTCTCTCTCTCTCTCTCTCTGCCTCCGTGTGTGGGGAAGGGGGGGTGGGGTGCACCGGCGTGCCAGAGGGTTTGTGTCACCGGTTTCGGCTGTGCGTGTTTCGTGCATGTTGGTCTGTCTTGACTGTATTGCTGCCCGCCTGATTTACGGTATTTTCTCACATCACTCCGGCTTGTCTCTCCGCAGCCGCTTACCCACACCCTGCAGCTAAGCTACACCACGCCACTGTCATGCATCGTTGCGTTGTCACACTGTGCGGCGGTGGCTTTTTGTGTCTGTCTTGATCTGGGTCTTTGTGTCATGGCTCCTGTGTGAAAATGCTTTCTTTGGCCTGGCTTTCTCCATTTGCATGCGCTTTTGTTTCGCCTCCCTCACAGTTCTCCTCTCCATCCATCACTCGCCCGTCTCGCTAAATTTTGCTTCTGTGCGCAGTCAACGGCCTGCCTCAACTTCCGTTTACCCCCCCCACGTGTTTCTGTATGTATATACGTATGTATATATATAATATATGTGAATATATGTGTGTGCGTGCGTATATGTGTGTATGTGTGTGTGTGTGTGTATGTGTGTGTGCGGATCTACATGCATGTGCCTTAACGTCTGCAGGTCTTTGAGCGGGTAACCTTTGTTCTTCAGAACATAGGAAAGTTGATCGGCTTATCTGAGGAAGAGACGAAAGACGTCACATGGGCACAGGACATCAGGCACATTACCTATAGGTGAGTCAGCTTGGTGAAAAAGTTCGGCGGGACAGGGAGCTAGGGATTGACGCACAAAGCCCAAACAAGCATTCAAACTTGCAACCGAGCGACACACATAGTTCTATTCTTTTCACTGATTCTCAGATGAATGACCAGAGGCGGGTCATCATGGGCTCTAATGATCTTTTCTAGCCCGTTTCCTTTATTCTCCTCTTTTCTTTTCGCTTTCAGCTAGCCCATCCAGCTTCAGCTGGAAACGTCTGCATGTACCTATAAATGTTTCTGCTGACTCTCTTTCTAGATATCCTTTTTGCCGTCTGCTTCCTGTTGATCGTCAATTAGTTGTTCGTTTTTCGGCACACACATGTATCTCTGTGCAGTGGTTAGTGTTTCTGCGTGTGCTGCGTTGGGGGGCACTTGCGAGGCCCCCAATTCGTGTTCACGGCCTGTTTCATTTTCACACACCCAGTCTCTCTAGACTGTAAAAGCAGAGACTCTGCAAGGCTCCTACCATTTTGTCTGCATATCCGCTTCCCGGTCTCTCGAGACTCTGTCTTTGAAGGCTCTCTCTTCCTTCTACTAAATTTATTCTGCATGCAAGAAAGCCTTCATTGACAGGGAAGAAAATGTTAAGGGTTCACCTACCCGGGCTCCTCTTTTTGAAAGCGAGCCTTTGTTCGCTCAACCTTCGTCTGACACCTTTCTTTCTCGAGTTTCTGCCACTCACTGCATACATTCTGGCGAATCTGCGCCTGCCTGCCCAGAGACCGGCGTCGGCATGTTTTTCTTCTCTGTCTGTGTTCCATTTTGGGGGGGCAAATTCATTCGTGTCTGATTGCAGGCCTGGCCAAACATGCACGTGGCACCGCGATGACCCGACAAGCCATTTCAACACGATTTTTCTTCTCTCCCAGCCGGGTGCGGATGGAGACTTCGAGGGTGGGCCCTTCATGCTCCACCCATCCCGGGACCCGACAGTTGTCCCCCTCCAGAGGGGAGACGCGGTCGTGTACAGCGTGCCGAGGATGGACCATGCAGTAGGGAAAGTGACCAGAGGCACCAGGCAAATCTGTTTAGTAGAAATGAAAAGACCACAATTCAAAAACAAAACAAAAGAAGAGCCGCCATCTAGCTGAGCCGGCGCCTTCATCAACCGCAGTCGATCGAGGCATCATGCACAGTGCACACAAAGCAACGCCGAGTCGCGATGTACTAAACAGTGGCTTATACGTTGCAGTAGGTTGCATCATCAATTGAAATAATTTAAAATTGGTCGACTATGCAGAATTGATATCTACTTAGGATTCTACTACTTTCAAATATAGTGTCAAGTAAACTGCATAGTCATACTGTGACATATATATTCTTATCTTTCAATCAACCAATGACAGCCATAAACATTTGGCCTAAATAATCGTAGGATCTATTCATAATTTAATTTATAATCTGAACTTTAATAATTTATGTATGAAATTTAGTATATAGATCTAATGTGATGATGATAGAAGACTTAACCCCTAGCCTCTGTTGGGTTCGGGTGGTCCGTTTATCCATGATTGTTGAGCATACGTTAGGCTAGCGTATAGGACTACGACTTCTACTTACGTGTATCTACGCAAAGGTCTGTTCATCTGGTCGTTCATCTTTCAACTCCTTCTAGAGAGATTTCAGGTTGGCTACTCAGAACAGATACGATCGGTCAGTCAGACGGCATACGTGCACGCGTTGTGCATATAGAACGGTATTCATCTGTATCGGTCCACTTAAATGCATGTCCCCTCTGTATTTGCTGTGTCCGTCTTTCTAACGTCTATTCTGTCTCTGTGTTATTCCGTTTTGTGTGAACTCACTTCTGTGGTATTTCTTTTTTTCCATGTATTCATGCATGCATTGCAAACTGCATGAGCGCTCTGCATGTGCGCGCGGTGCTTATTGCCTGACATCGCCTTGCGCTTTCTTTATTGCTCAGCGTGCGCGCATGAATTCTTTCTGGTCCCGCCTCGCGCTTTCTTTATCGCTCGGCGTGCGCGCATGAATTCTTTCTGGTTCCCAACAATGATGATGATTGAGGGTTAAATATATATATATATATATATATATATGTGTGTGTGTGTGTGTGTATTTGTGTGTGTGTGTATTTATTTATTTCTTTATTCATATTAATTGATAAAACATTGTGATACAGCTTTATACAGTTTTTTCTTGCAGTCGTACTCTCAGTGCTAGGTGTAACTAGAGATGCAATCAAAACATAACAAAAACATATGATGCCTGCATATAACTTGGTAATCTGAAAAAAACACTCGAAGGACACGTCAGGCTGTCACTTCATGAAAGACAAGTCAGGTAAACTGCGCCGATGTCGGTAATTGCCACACACACCCCACAAACCCAATCTGTGCTTTACCTGTATTTCCCAACAATGCACCACCGACTGCAATATCCACTCATCATCCTTTTCACTCAGTCAAAGCTTAGAAACGTTTTGCGAAGTCATTCACTCCACTAAGTTTCCCCTCTGTATGGGCTCGGTCTCTGAGAATCTCCATTCTCTCACGCCATACGTTACGCACACGTCTACAAGAATTTCTGAACTGCTCGGCCGTGAAGAGCTCTTCAAGCGATGGGAGGGAAGATGGGCGGAGGAGGTCAACGAATTCATCCATTCCCTCGGTAGTGATGAGGTTTTCAGAGAGGTCAAGGGAATGAAGTGAGGGACACATATGCGCCGCGAAAACCTCTGCTAATCTCTCGAGCTTGGTGTCATAAATCCCACATCCAGAGAGGTCCAAGACCTCTAGGTGGGACAGCCTCCCCCCATTCCCCACCCACTCACTTTCTGCCAGACAGACGAGGGCCTCATCTGTGAAGTGCCCCCCTTCAAAATCAAGGAATTTAATGCATCAAGGGAGGCCTGTCTCGCTCTCTGCAATCGCTGTGAGGATGCTGCTTACATCTATTTTTTCACAACATCTGGTTAAGCTGGCGAACAATCTCTGCGGGGGACGGTCAATGCCAGGGACCCTTTCACCTCTCAGAGGCGAAAAATTCCCCCCCCGCACCGCCTCTGCAAACATTCCCACACCCACCTTGTCGAGTTCCAATTTCAACCATGCATACCCGTCGCGAACATCGAGGTCATCCACCAACCAGTCAAGCACGGGAAGCTTCCCCGACCCAAAAGCGGCAGCGAGCTGACCCCCTGCCTTTTCTGCATCCGTCCTCGAGAGGATAAGTTCTCGGAGCTTCGGAAACCCTCGATCGCTTTCAATGATCCCGTTCATCAACTCCCCCCACACGCAGGACGCGACATTCTCATTGTGTGACAGGTTCAATATCGTGAGAGCCACCCCCCCTCCCCCCCTCACCCCCTCTGCGAGTTCTCTGACCGTTTCATCCGTCAGGCAAGACATAGACAAATTAACGACCGACAGATTTGGGAGTTTTCCCAACCCCATCGCCCTTCCCAATGGCCCCAACCCCCTTCCTCCCCCCCTACGCGAGAGATTGAACTCCTTAAGGAACGGAATTCCGTCTTCACTTTCGCTCAACGCCGTTATAAATCTTTCACCCCCTCTGCTTTCCGGCTCTTGATCGGAAATCACTGTAAACGTTATGAATTGATGACCACGTTCCCATTCTGGCTCTTGATCGAAAATATAAACACCTCCCTGTTGAAAATCGAGTGTGCGAAGGGCTCTGTACCTCCCTGCCGCAATTTTTGTTAAGTCCGCATCCCAAATTTTTCCGATGCGAAATTTCACGTTCTCAAAAGGGGGGCGGCTGCTGTCTGCGGGATCAATCATTCCGAGAACAACTGACACACTTTGTGCATGCAGACCCCTTCTTGTGATTAAATTTAAATTTTTTAGCTTTGGGACTGTCTGTCTGCGGATGGCATCTGCCAGTGAGACGAGCCCATCAGACCCCCTCCCTTCATTCCCCCCCAAATCTTCGACCACCAGGCCCCAGTCGTTCCCCTCCAGATCGAGGGTTTCAAGATTCAATAGCCCCCCGTTTTTAACAGCGGATGCAAGCAGACCTAGGTCTGAGTTTCGAAGACCGCACTCCTTCAGCACTAGAACACGCACATTCGGAAGGGAAGTCGCATTCAATGCTGAGCACAGCATCTCCACCCGACTTCCCTCCTCGTTTCTGGGGAAGGGGCGCAACCTGACTTGCGACAAATTCAGAACCTCCACCCCCAGTCCCGTCTCCTTGATCGCCTCACAGAGACTCTTCAACCCCCACGATTTCAGCCCTGTCCCCTCCAACTCCAAACTCCGGAGAGTCGAGGCCCCCCCTTTCCTGATCTCTGTCGCCAGCGCTTCCCCCCCCTTGTCACCGAGACCGTTGCCTGCATGCCGGAAATGCCACATATTCGAAGGAAGTTGAAAGAGAAAAGCCAGGCGACTTAGTGAGAAAAATAAGGGCGTCACAGAGAAGGGTCTCGTTTGGAAGTCTGCACGTCCGGACAATCAATCGATCAAAACTCGACAAAAAGAAGCTCAATCGATAGAAATAACACGGCAACGACCAAGAAAGATGTCCAGAATTTGTTTACCCACAGGCCCGCTGACCCTTCAAAGAGAGGGCTCTGAGCGACGGCATGATGAGAGAGAACACCTCTGGGGCTTCTACACGTCCAATGGAGCCCCCTGACAACAATCACACACACACACACACACACACACACACACAGAGAGAGAGAGAGAGAGAGAGAGATGTCTGTATGAAGGCACAAAAAGTCAGGGAAGGAATTCTGTCGAGTACCACAGAATCCGGATACAACAAATGCAGAAACAGAGATGAACGAGAAGTGTTTGGTTCTCTCTCTCTCAAAACAAAAACAAAAAAAGGTATCAGTCTGAGATCCATCGATGGAAAGAAACGATCGGAAGGACAAAAGCAGAGGAAGGGAGGACACCGAAGCAAGCAGCGGGAGGAATGGAAAGAGAAACAGGGCAGGGAGGGTACAGGACCTGGTCTGTGAGACGGCTGCGGAAGCGACTTTGATCGAGTTTTTTCGCTTTTTCCCCCACCTATCTCTTCAACTTGCTTCATCCTGAAGAAGGCAGCCCATGATCCCGAATACATACACAAGGGAGGAGACGCCACCCTGGCTTGCTCCCAACCTCCTCCTCCATCCATTTGA
>JAHBMJ010003384.1:69106-71606 GCA_018398765.1 Chromera velia | reverse complement strand
TTTTCTGGAAGGGAGCAAGCGACCAACAAGACGTAGGGTGTCTCTCTCAAAAAAAAGACGGGACACGCTTCACTTTCTGTCAGCCCAACTCCTGCAATTGCTCCCGTGTGTGCTTCGATTCCCTGATGCTCGCTGAGGGTTTTTGACTCCTTGCCGCAAGTCAATACAATCTGGCACAAACAGGCAGACGCGACTCGGTGCCTCGCTGCCTATGATACTGCTAGCTAGGCACTGCGCTGCGTTCCGTGCCTAATACTGCTAGGCACTGCGCTGCGTTCTGCGTTCCGTGCATTTCCGTGCCCTAATGGACCCGGTCGATCGGGCGGCCATGGGCGGCCATGGGCGGCCATGGGCGGCCATGGGCGGCCTGGGCTTGGCCATACATGCATGCATGTGGCCCCGGAAAGCGAAGCGGGGGGCACTTACCAAACAATCCCCTGATCGAGCCCACGCAGAATTATAATTCAAACCACTGCATGCATGATGCCCCCCGAGGCACTCACCCAACTGGTTGGGTGTATCACGTAGATACTCACGTATATATATATGCATGTGTACATCTCGCCTCAGAGGGCAGTTCATGCATCCTGCATGCATGGGCCAGATATGTGTGGTTAAATGTGGTTAACAATTAATTAATTGGGTGTATCCCGTTTTTATGTTTATGAAGGTCAGACAATCCGATTGCTGAGCACGCGTACGTACATATATACCTTTTTCTCTCGCCATATGTGCATAGAGCAGTTGCTGGAAGTGCGTACACGTCGGAATGTTGCTCCATCTGTGAAGCCAGTGGGTGTCATTAGAGAATACTGGAGCGAGAGTCGATCTGGGAGTCATGTATTAGGTAGAAGTGACCACTCAGTCACCACTGACCTGCGTCTCCGCCTTCAGTCTCTACCAAGTCTTTCTATGTCGTATACACGTGCTTGAACAGCACTTTGCCCTGCCGTCCAACCATTTCTCTTGCTTCTATCGATCGATCGAAGGATGAAGGCAACACCGAAGGACGGAGGCTTCGCTTCGAAAGAAGATCCCAGAAACCACGACAGCTCTTCGCAACACTTCGATGCGTTCAGAAAAAGTGCGCTGTCGGCTCAGCTGAGTTACGGACGCTTTTGGTTCTATGCAATTACTGTGTTCTTCATTGCTCTAGCACTGGTCTGTCCGCTAGTCGGGCTTGCGGACGTCTTCTCTGCTATTGCAATTGCGGGGATGGGCCTGATTACTTGGAGTTTGACATTCGATTATGTGGTGAACAGAGGGGATGTCGAAAAACTGCTGGTGGTCTTCCTCCTTGGATTGAACTTTTGTTGTTCCTTCTGGTTCGGCAAAATGGCGCTTACCAGTGAACCTGCGCTGATCCATTTACAGTACGCAGCATCGTTGACTGTGCCTGCACTAGGATCCTCCCTCGACATTCGGCAGTCAACGTTCTCGGTCTTTCTCTTCCTGCACTACAGCTCCTGGATGCTAGCAACGTACACCATGATCCCGAAAACAAGCGTGGAGATCGCCTCAATGTGGGTGGTCTCCATCGGTGGGGCCGTTTGGGTGAGCATCACCCGCCACCTCCGCTGGGTTGGGCTGATGAGGGCCTACTCTGAGTGCTGTGACAAGGAGAGCGCGCAGACGCAACAAAAGTTCTTCCTCTCATACATCATGTAAGCTGCTAGGCGAGTAGAAGTTGAGACAGACACTAAGCGACTCACTGTATCAGTGATTGGCTGACTTCATGAGTCACTGTGTGAGTGAGTGAAGGAGCGGAGATGTACTTTCTGGTCTCTCGATCTCTTACTGACTCTTTGTGACGACCGCATGCAGCTCGTTGTGTCTCCCTGATGGTCTCCCCGCCTGTCTACCTTTCTTGCGCTGTGTCTGCTCATCCAACTATCAATCTCTGTCGAATGGTTTGCGCCGCCATCTCTCTGCTTCAATCTGTCTGGCTGTCCGTAATATTTTCGCTATCTATCTATCTATCTACCTAGTGGTGAACAAATTTGAACGATACGGTCTAAATCTGTCCCTGTGTTTATCACCAATGATGTTTGCAGGCATGAGACAAGAAATCCTCTGAGCGGCATGTCCCTCCTTCTCAGTGAGCTGAAGGCAATGGTGATGGAGGACGTTCGGGCAAAACTTCAGGACATCCGGCGAGCAGTTGCAAATGGTCCTGCCGTCTCCCTTACCTCTGGGTTGTCATCGAAGGGCTCGGACAGAGTGACCCTTCCAGAATTCCCTCCGGTCACTCACGCTCAGATGTTCGACTCCTCGTCTCCCTCTTCCACGCAAGCGGACGGCTGGCGTGATGAAGTTGTGAGTGAACTTCAAGATCTGTCTGACGTTCTCGGGGACATGGAGAGTCTGATAGACCGAGTGGCGGCCTCTGCGGAGGTTGTGAAGACGGTGTGTGACGACGTTCTGACCTTGGAGAAGATGCAACGGAGGCAATTCAACTTCAGCTTGAACCCCTTTGATCCTCGTGAACTTTGCACTCTTT
>JAHBMJ010003384.1:41606-66606 GCA_018398765.1 Chromera velia | reverse complement strand
CATGCACCTCGGAGGATGAGTATGAGTCAGCGGAGAAATTCCCTGTGTTCAACATCGTCTTTGGTCAAGTCCCCCACGAAGAATTCCACCGTCTACCTGAAGAAACTGCCCTCCTCGCTTTCCTCACGTGACAGTTTCCATGTCAGTGGCGAGGAAAAGTCAGCGAGTCCTGCCGTGACATCCCGTTCGTCTTTCAACGAGACTCCCTCCCGCCGTATCACCTTTGCAGACCCGCCGTCTCCACTGATGAAACCGTTTCTATCCCCACCTTCCGCTAAGCGTTCTTCGCTTCTTTCAAAGGATACCACAAGAAGTCATCCGAATTCCCCCCTCAGGACCTCAGGGAGCCCATCCATCTCTTCTACGGCACCTCCACGGCTCCTGGTTGTTGACGACAACGACATGTGTGTGATGGGAGCGAAACTTGCTGCCAAACGTCTCCGTGTACCCTGCGTGACAGCATCCGACGGGGTTTCTGCAGTGGAGACGTTCAGAAAACACGCGGAGAGTGTCCGTCTGATCCTCATGGACAGATACATGCCGCACATGGAGGGCCCCCAGGCCATCACGCATATTCGGGACTATTGCAAGAGTCGTGACCCTCCCCTTGAGCCCCCCAAATTCGTTGGTCTCACAGGAGAGACCAGCGAGGAAGGGCGGCAGCCGTTCATTGCTGCGGGTGCCATAGAGGTGCTGGTGAAGCCGTTGGATTCAAAAGATTTGTGCAACCTGCTGACCTCTTTGAAACTACAGGAGGAAGAGACACCAGCAGAAGGCAGAAGAGAAAAGACAGGAAGAGAAAAAGTAAAGGAGAAGAAACAGATCCCAGCCGCCATTCCAGTGCCATCCTCAGAGTCGGAATCGAAAACGGTTTCAAAAGAGGAGGAGAAAAACGAACCAGAAAGCACAATCCAGACAGACACCCCCCCTTCCACAAAACCGTCGATTTCTTCTGTTATCGATGTGTCCGCACACCGACGAGCACTCCGTTCGTGCACCGAAGCTGCCATCTCCCCCAATCACCAATCTGTCCCCGGACAGACCGACAAAGACAATGACCGTTCTTTTTCGTCTCCATCTGCGCCTCGGTTGATGGTTGTCGACGACAACGAACTCTGCGTGATGGGTGCCCTCTTTGCAGCCAAACGTTTGGGAGTGCCTGTACTTTCCGCCAAATGCGGTAGTTCTGCTGTCGATTCGTTCAAGCAGCACGCTGAGTCCATCAGGTTGATCTTGATGGACCGGCACATGCCCAACATGGAAGGCCCCGAGGCCATCGTTCGAATTCTCGACCATTGCCGATACTCCCTGCCCCCCCTTCCTCCTCCGACGGTCATTGGAGTGACGGGGGAGGCCAGCGAGGACGGGAGACAAGCCTTCCTGAAAGCGGGCGCCTCGCGTGTGCTCATCAAACCTGTCGACGCGAAGGCTCTCACAGCTCTCCTGACCGAGTACAGACTCAACGACATCCAAGGAGACACCCAGACCCAAAGAACCACCAGGCCTCAGGAAATTTAGGGGGGAAGAATTAAGCCATGCAAATGAACGATCGAGGGGGGGTGTACTAACTGAAAAAAAAGCGAGACCTTCATTGTGGACATGTGTGTCGTCGACGTACCGTGCTGCTACCGGTCTTCCCCTGCGGGGCACCATGCAGTTTCTCGATCATCAGGGCCAAATTTGACATGCAGTACTGACGATGCGACTATACTTGTCATGACGGTCAGAGGTGCGCTGGAGATTGGGGGGAGTCGGGTGCATGTGGTGAAGCGCACGCGCCGTCGGGAGAGCCCAGGTGGATTTTATGGGAGGAAGCAGGAAGGGTCCGTGTTGTTTTGATTGTTTGGTTGTTTCCATGTTGTGCAAAACTTCAGAAAGGGGCAAAGACATGCTGGTCAGAGCTGCGAAGGGGTCCAGGCCTGCATAGCGCGAGGGGAAGGAAGGGGAGAGGACGAAAAAGGGGAAGGGGGGCCCGGGCCTGCAGGAGGCTCATCGATCGAGGATCTGATTGGAGCTAGGGCGAGAGTTGATTGATTCAGCTTTCTTCTAATATTTCGATCAACGTTGGGGGACTTCTTTCCACCTTTCCCTTATCTGGTTGCATGAGTGCATTTCCGTTTTGAACTGAATGATTGAGTGGTGATTGTGCGCTGTCGATAGACAAACAAAACAAAAGGGCATCGAAAGAAAATCACGCTGGTTTTCCAAGCCGATTTCTAAAGGTTCGTAGTGATCTTTTAAACGAGATGTACGAGTCTCTTCATTTTGAATCGGGAGAGGCGACACACACCCAAAGTGTGCCGCCTCCGATATTCCCGCTGTATATTCTTTGATGCCTTCCTTCCTTCCTTCCTTCCTTCCCGAGTTCCTTTCTTACCTGATTCCTTCTTTCTTGCGTTCGTCTCTGGCTTTCCACTTTCCTTTCCTGCTCTGCCCCCGTCTTTAAATGTGAGAGAAGGCGCGTCCGTGTCACAGTAGAGCCCATAAATTTAATAAACATTGCTCGTTTGGAGATATTGGAAGTCGGTCCAGCAGATACAAACCGTATGACCAACGGACAACACAACGCTAACTTAATATTAATTTATGAATGAATCTTCAATTAATCTAGCAATTGATATAGATCTGTTCCCCAGGTGGGGTGAATTATGTGTGTGGTGCTATATGCTGCTAAAAAGAAGAAGAAATAAAATGCATGTTTAAACCATTCCTTTTATGTATCTTATATATGATCAAGTAAAGTATAGATGAAAAGAAGGCTGCTCCTCATAGCCTAGAGGTTAACATGTAGGATTATGAACCAAATGACCTTGGTTCAAGTCCTAAAGCATCGCGTTTTAAGAGTCTCAGTGTCCTATCAAAGCAGTGCAGCGAACTATGCAGAAAGAACCGATTATCACAAGAATTGCTGAATAATTGCATGGTATGAAAGACTTTCGGAAGACTTTCTGGAAGACTGCAAAGCACAAAATCGGATCAGGAAAATTAAAACAAATGCGAGCAAAATCTGGGACTCAGAAACGATCTGAACCCAAAAAGTGATACTCAACTCGAGTTGAACGGCCTGGGCCAGATCGACCTCACCAAAACTCTTGAATACCTCTGTAAGCACTCATCATGCAGCACCTACCATAGTTGCACTAGTACAGTACAGTGTAGAAGCAAAACTAGTACAGTACAGTACAGTACAGTGTCATACGCCAATCTCCACCTCCAGAGGGTTCATCATGCAGAGGAACACCGGGCACCACAGAAGAGAAACACAGATTTTGGGCCTGCAGGGACCTAGATAGGGAGTCGACCTTGCATCTGATGAGTCAACGGAGGCATTTGATAATGAGTTGGATGGAGAGATGGCAGTTGAATACCTGAAAAGCATCGGACTGGAGTTTAGAGAGGCTCCTTTCTGAGTCTGATAGAAGGGACAGGGAGAGGAGGGGGGGGGGGCAGACTGCTGAGACTGTTGTAATGATAGTATGTAAATTTATGTTAGTTAGTTAGTTAGTTAGAAGATACCTAACCCCAGTTGGAGCGCTAAACTCCCGGGCGGCACATACATGCATGGTTATTGTTTGTTAAGTCACCGGTAGAGTTGATCAGTTAATCACTTTCTAGAATTGGGAGACAGGCATCAAAGAGATAGGCTGGATACGAGCGTAGAAGCAATCGAATGATATTACGGATAAAGAGTTCAGATGTACTTACACTGGAGAGTGGACAGTTACAATCATTTAAATTAATGGCTTCCAGCTCAGCCAGGCAGTGCAAGAATTCTCTTTCATCTAGCCACTTGACACATGAAGAAAGTCTATAGATGAAGTCATCAACACACCGAATACAAGAATCATGTACATAGAGTTTGTGGTTGTTACATTCAACAGACAGAGCACTGCTTTCGCCTTATGGGTCAAATGAGAGCAGACGTAAGAAACTGAACAGAGAGCCGTCGGTTACTGTGAGAGCAGATCGCGGGAGGGTGGAAAAGGAGTAGAGACCAGAGGTGGATTTATTGCAAAGAAGAAACACAAACATGCGATGAGAGGAGGGAAAAGCTTGTTGAAGGGGGGTGAGCTTGGCAAGAGGAGGGAAATATGAAGAAGCGATAGCCTCCGCCCGCCGCGTGCAGACCTCTTCTGCAACTGTATGTCTAGCTTTGCCCTTAAAAAAGAGAGAGCCGGTGCTTTGAACTCTCCGTCGCTGCTGCCCGCTGGTGCCAGGGTGTTGTGGCACTCCCACCCCTAACGAACAAACAAAATCCAGACCAGGCCAACGAAGCAGCCGCAAGGAGGCTCTCGAAAACTCTGGACAACTGTTTCCCTTCCAGACACGCAGCATTGCAGCGGGAACGGTGTGCATGGTTTGCGAAAGTGAGCACCACTAGTCGGCCACTCTAGAGCAAAGCAGGGCTTTTGCAGGAAGCAGGCCAAAAATATACAGGGAGGGCAAACGAAGACTGTGAGCAGACAGACGGCCAGACCAGCGTGCAAAACGGAGCTGCAAAGCATCGATTGCAAGAAGATCGGCATCACGAAGAAGGAAACATTCGAGGCAGTACAGTGCAACAGGGGACCAACACGCTTTAAGAACAGCTATCTACGTATCTACACTGAGGGGACCCATGCTGGCAATTAGACCAAACACAGCCCCCAGGGCGCCGCGGGAGGCCGGAGCAATACGCGATTTAACTATAACATATGTATGTATGTATAATATATAGTTTTAATTGTTTTGGAAGCTTTCCCTAAGTCACTCTAATTCATCATTACCATATCATAACTTAGCACATGTTGATAGAGCATTAACGTATCATTAACCTAGGTTAAGAGTCTCAAACTCTCTAGCCTAAGGACGCTAGAAATAGAAGAATTTTTTTTTTAAGGTCTAGTACAGTATAGATATTATAGTACAGTAGTACAGTACAGTATAGTGTAGTACAGTGTAGTACAGCGTACTTATGCAACTATGGCGCCTACCCTATTAAGTAGACCTTAATAGTAGGTTAAGATTCGTGTGGTGATGCCTTATATATTTGTATGGTGACTGCATACATTTAAAACCCACAAAAGCTAGCAGTGATTGCAGCTGATTTACAGTTAGGTTAATATGTGGATTGGGTTGAAAAAATTCTGAGAGATGGCGGTGTTTACATCAAAGTGCACTGTTATGTGCACTTGGGCGTTCCCAATCAGTCGCAGCAGCAAACAGAGGTACAGGTGTCTGGGGTGTGAGAGAGGAGTGTCCCTGTGAGCTCCGTGGGAGCCACACTCGCTGAAACTCCAAGTACGATGTTCGACTTCAGTCAGTCATCCCCCAAAAAAGGCAGAGAGACGTGAGAAGTATAAGAGGGGAGTGGAATTGTTAATGCCAATGGGGGCGTATTCTTCAAAAAACAAACAGACAGTCATACGAGACAACGAGACTTGCTCGCATTGCATTGGAGGCACGCAAAAGACCTGTATATGTGTGAATCTCTAGGTATGTGTGTATGCGTGTGTTTACCCACACACATATAACTATCGCAGCTTTAACTTTCGGCAGAGCTAGGAAAGTCACGGAAACACGAAGACAAGGCTTTTAAATAAACTCTTTATAAACAATGTTTTTATGTTTGTTCGCTCTAAGATCTTTTATTTAGTTTTCAGTCTATATATCAGACATAGAGGTATAAAAAAAATAGAGAATATCTAATGATCATATCTATGATTCAACTAATATTAAGTTTAAATCTAATAACAGTTTTTATATAGATATATATTCTTAGCTAATAACTTCATATTCTAAGTGAACTGTATCCTGACTTAATAAAAATTATCCTTGTATTTAATTAATTTTTATTAATTTTTACCTCAAACACTACCTTAAAAAAAAAAAAGATGAATGTTAATAACGTGCATATTTTCTCATGTTTTTTAAGTATAAACTTTTAGAAATGATACATAACATTTCTAATTCTTAACTAAATTTTAGATAAAACACTACATTAAGATTCTTAATAACCAAAAAAATATACCAATACTTAATATATTGTAGTTAAACATAAATTTGCAGATATGGAGTAACACACCTTATGCGTTCTGTATATAGTCTAAGAGCTTCTGTCAGCTGCTATTCTTATCCCTAGAGGTCTACTAGGAATAGGGAATTCTTGTGTAAGATTCTAAAGCCGGTTTGGCTCCAGGTTGCACTGTCCAAATCAGACTCTCTAGGCAGTGGAGATTACTGTCTTGGTCTGAGACAAGCTACGTATGTTCAAAGGAGGAACCTGACTCGAATAGAGAGCATGCAGGTACGTACATGTTTTTACTAAATGGGCTCAGAAATTAAAGCGTCAAAACTACTATGTAGGTGTCTGGCTGTGTTTACTTATGCTAGTACATATTTAGGACTATGCGTGTCTATGCGACCCTCTCTTTTGCCTGCCAGACCCCCCCACCCTGTCGATTAATTCTTTTCCAGACCTTTTTGCCCTCTCTGCAGACCCTCCACCCTGCCGATCAGATCGTCTGCAGACCCCTCTCTAGACCTCTCTACCGTATCGGCCAGACCCCCCCCACCCTCTCCACAGACTCCCCTACCCTGCTTGCCACATGATGGCCCCACATCCTCTGCAGACCGCAGATCTGTCTGTGAATTTCT
Source organism: Chromera velia (assembly GCA_018398765.1). Lineage (NCBI taxonomy): Eukaryota > Chromeraceae > Chromera > Chromera velia. The sequence goes on along the minus strand of JAHBMJ010003384.1, from coordinate 59,970 downwards.
ACATCCGTGAAATTTCCACTAGCGCCTTCACCCTACCTGCCAGATCCTCTACAGATTCTGCTCATCCCTTCGTTCTCCCGGCGTTCCCCCCTCTCTCTCCAAGTTGTTGAAATTTTTAATCTCGTTTTTTAAACCATTTGGTAAATCCTGTTTCTATGCTGCAACCACTGTACCACCAGAATAGTACGTACGGTGATCCTTTTTCTCTTATATTTTCTGCAAACCACTCAGAGCAACTGGTGAAAGACAGTAGGTTAGTGTTAATTTGAACACACCACGAACCTTGCAGGCTTCCTCCCAATTTTTACTATGCTTCATCTACTTGCAGCTCTATGCCTTTCTTTTTTTTTTATTTGTGTGATCTATTTATACCGTTTCCTTTTCTGTGCCTGCTCGCTGTCCATCTCTACATTTTGGTCTTTCCACTTGCCTTTTTGCTGTCTTTGTAGCATTGATGGGGCGCTACGGTATCGACCGCTATGCTATCCACAAAAAGTAAGGATTGACAGCCATCATCATTCCACAGGTTGGTGCGTGTTAAGCGATGGTGTTGTCATGCTGCTTTTGTATTTGCCCTTCTGTATGCCTCTGTTTCTCTCAATCCGTAATGTAAAAGCGAAGAGACTACCATCTCTTATCCTGCTGTACGGACCGCTGTGTGAGTCACATTTTCCAGACCTTTCCCTCCAAAATTTAATCTTTGGCACAGCTCTGCCAAGTCCCTCCACTTGACCCCCCTAGTCTTTGGTGGAACCTTTCACCCTGCCAGCCAGATATCCTCCGCAGACCCTTCCAATTTACCGGCCAGACTGCCTGCCAGATCGTTTGTAGACCCTGTCTGTCAAATTTTCGTATACCCCCCTGCCCTGTCAATCAAATTTCTGCAGAACCTCCTCTATCTTCTCTATCAGATTTCTGCAGTCCCCACCCACTCTGTGCACCAGATCCTCTGCAGATCCGTCTACCCTCCCCGTCAAATTTCCGCAGATCTCCCCCACCCTGTTTATCAAGTTCCTGTGAAATGTCCTCTATTTCTTTGTTGGCCTTCAGTACCGTGTCTTTCAGCACTTTTTTACACAGTGCACGTTCTCTCCTATGCAGTTTTTTAAAGACACATCATCCTCTTTATGGCTGGCAGTACTATCTTTTCAGTTCTTTTGTCATCCTACGTTCTTGCATTCATCTTTCTGTATATCCTGCCTTTAATCTTTTCTTCACAGATCTTCTGCTTCTCTGTTACCTTTTCTCTCTTCACTATCTTTAGCCGTTGTATGATCTATCCTTATTTGCAGATATCGGTCCTTATTTCTCTTTGCAGATGCTGGGTCTTCCTTTAAAAAAATACTGGGCTTTCCTATCGGAAAGCTTCAGACACACCGAGCCTGTTTTTTGAAGACACCAGGTCTTCCCGTCGGAGACCCTAGGTCTTCCCCTTGGAGACACCAGGTCTTCCCGTCGGAGACACCAGGTCTTCCCCTTGGAGATACCAGCCTGAGGTCTTTAATTCAAAGACACTAGCTCTTCCTCTTGAAGATACCAGGTCTTCCCGTTAGAGATACTAGGTCTTTCTATTGGAGATACCAGATCTTCCCATCAGAGATACCAGGTCTTCCCTTCAGAGACACTAGCTCTTCGAACTTTTTGGAGACACTAGGTCTTCCCGTTGGAGACACTAGGTCTTCCCGTTGGAGATATCAGGTCTTCTCTTTGGAGATAGCAGGTCTTCCCTTTGGAGATACTAGGTTTTCTCCTTGAAAAAACCAGTACTTCTTATTGGAAGTGTCAGGCCTCCCTGTCGAAAACACCGGGGCATCCCATTGGAAATACTGGCTGGCCTTATATTTTAAAAACACCGTCATCAAAACAAACTGCCACGTATATGTATATGTATATGTAAACACCTGATTGCAATAGACTGATGATATATGACAGTGGATGATGGTGATGATGAATGCTCTAAAAACTGACCAGAAAAGGTCATAATTTTGTTTTTTGTTGTACAGGTATAGATACTGCAAGTGCACATGTTCTTCTGACTAATATATATGTAGATCATGTATTTTGGTATATTTATTCACTCACATTCAAACCCACTATAATTTGATCAAAACTAGAGATAACGATATCATTTTCTGTAAGCATAAGCATATGCTTCTAGACTTTTATCTAAGACTTGTGTCTATAGCAAATTAAAAACAGTAGTGTTTTTCAGCTTATTTGTATGCTGCTATTCAGTTTACATTGCAACCCTATAAGAAGGTGTCAATGCGGGGGCAGTAGTGAACCTAGCCATGCCGTAGAGCTAGACTGACAGATGCAGAGACGCTGGTGAGAGTGGAGGTATAGGCTTGACTCAGCGTGCACTAGAGATACATACGGAACCCTAAAATGCTTTCTCCCTAGAGGAAGGTATGTATTCCATGCTATGCTTTATTGGCGCCCTAGGAGGCTGGCAGCGTTTTAGAGGGCCATTTATATAGTGTATTAGACTAAGGGCGTCTGCTCTTCTTCACAAGCGTCTTAGGGTGCTGACCGCAGGCTGGTAAGATGGTACGGGGGCTGGGGGCCTGTCCCCCATCGTAAATGCTATGCTATACTATAACAGCATTTTAGGGGGCAATTCGTATAACTATATAGTATGTTAGGGGCGTGGCTAGGGCGCCAGTAAATCTTTATCACCATCAAGCTTATTGCGATCTACACGTGTAGCGCCTTGGGGCGTTTACTACCTAGATTTTTAGTAATTATACCAAGTATAACACTTAGAAAGCAGAAATCGCCTACTTTACTAAACAACTTGAATGACTGCTTCCTATTATGTTGTATTACACTGTCAAAAAAGACCTTTGCTAACTTTGTCTGATACTCAATGTACTATTACACAGCAATGAGGATACTAAGAGCTTTGAACCAAAGTCTATGATGATGGTGACTGATTTAAAGCGCTCTTTTGTTGTATACACCATTATAAAGGCCAGCTAATGTTCAATTCGATCATCTAAGTTCGTTCTAAAAGAAAACAATAAATAAAACGAACTGACTAACATTTGCATCTATACAATAAATATGAGGGCGCTACAACTACCCTTCAAGGAAAAGAAAAGAGATCCCCCCCCCCTTTTTCCCCCTCGATCCCCGCTACATGTCAGACAGTGAAAGCGACCAGAACCTCACAAGTGACCCACTTAAGGTATTTCCTCTCTTTTTTTCTCTATCATGTACAATGCAAGAAAACATACATAAAGCCGATCCACTTTTTTTAGTTACATGTACAGCGAAAAAAGAAGAACAGACCACCCACAAGGATGAAGGATTCTTTTTTTTCCTTACTCCAATGGACAGCCAAAGGGGGCATACCAACAAAGGGGGCAGTTATGCCTCCTCTTTTTTTGTATACAATTCAAACAAAAAAAAGAAAGAGAAGAAGAGACCCACCAGAATAAAACTCTCCCTCCCTGCTTTTTCTTTCTCCGTTGCACCGACGACCAAAAGGGGCCAAGACTGTGTCACACTGCTCACAAGTAACCAGCTCAGGGTGCGTTCTTGGTCTCTCTCTCAACGAGAAGCGATCTCAAGAACAGATGCAAAGCCTTTTACAAAAAGGAGAAGGAAGAAAAGAAGATGTGGAGGAGCTCTTTGGTCTTCTTTATTTCCCTCTAACAGGCACGGCTAAAGGGGCTAAGACACCTATGATGAACTCAGGACGTTTTCTCTATTGTAAGAGGCGAGAGAACACGCATACGATCCACTGTTCACACAACTAAAAGAGAAGAAGAGACTCTCTCCTGTCTCTTTTTTTCTTCTTTGGTGCACAAATAGCAAGGACACTCATAACAAAGTGCACACTCCCTGTGTTACAACAGAAAAAGAACAAGTGTTGACGGACAACAATAGCAACCAGTTTGGAATGCTCGGTTACCGCCCATGCCATTTCGATATCACCGAGTAGCAGACACCTCCAACCGACTGTTTCATGGGTGGATACGACCACACTGCCTGCCTGCCTGTACTCTACTACTCTTCTTCAATGTAGCTGATCAAGATGACGCATCTCCATCGACCTGCAACCATACATACAGTCGAGACAATTAGATGCTCAGCCGATTAATCAATGACTGAATGACAGACAGACAGACAGACAGACAACGCACGAGATGCGATAGGCATTGAGACCGGACCAAGGACATACAGTGTCACAGAGACGAATTAAAAAAACGTTTGGAGTGAGTAAACAAAATTGGGAAAGCAGCGTAACCGACCTTGTGTTTCTTCTGCGGATGAAAACAAGATAGTGGCAACAACGGGTTGTCAGCAGACACTTGCTCCTCATTCTCTTTGTACCAGGCGAAGAGCGCCTCGACCCCCTGGGATCCGATTTGGCCAGCCTCGCTGTTGGGGATCTGACGCTTGGCATAGGTAGCAATCTTCTTGGGAGTGGCGCGTTTCTTTGTTTTCTTGAGTATGGGGAGGTTTTCCTCAGTGCTGAGCTACGTATAGACCTTTGGCCCAGTCAGACCGCAGTACGGCAGGGTGTATGGAGTTCTTGCGGACCAGACGTTTGTCAAACACCCGTTTCATCACGCCAACGAACGTATAGATATCACAAGTGGTGAAGGTCCGGCGCTGCTTGCCGTGCACCGCCTTGATGTATACCACAAGCCCCCGCTGGCCCCCCTCAATCGTTTTGTCACACTCGTGGCACTGGTAACTGGTCCGTATCCCGGCAGTGACCTAGTATGACATTGTGATAATGGACCTTATTTCGCCTATATAAGGGGCTCTCAGATGGTAAAAAAATTAAAAACACTTTGTATAGCAAAATTAAGCCTATATATAGCATAGTTATGACTTTTTTAACCCTTTTAAAGGTTTTTTTACATGTTCTAGCTTGTTTAAAAGATTATATATTTGCCTTAAAAAAGCTTTAAAAAGGCTTCCCAACTATGGGAGCAACATACGTATCATGGAGGTGGCAATCATCATAAGATAAAAATGTAGGCTAGCTAGGGGTATTTCCATAAAAACGCCAGCATCTATCAAATATTTGGCACACAGAATTATATACCTAGATCTAGTAAGCCTTCGAAATTGCATGCTTAGCCCCCGCACTGACGCTGAGGCCCCGCCGCCGCCCACCGCCCTACCCGGCACCCCCACTCACCCACTCAGATCTCTCTATCTACCATGCAGTGCCCCGTTATAAGCATATTGTCTTTTACCAATAATAGTGCAATGCCAAGAGATACAAGCTGTGTATTGTCTTTGTTATCTGCATCATTGTTTTCTATCTGTTGATCCTGTGTATTGCCAGTCTCAGGCACTGGCAATCCAAGGAACTCCCCCTGCGCTCCAGAGGACCTGCCCCCGTCTATATTGCAGCTATAGTTAGAAAGCCTTTTTAAAGCTTTTTTAAGGCAAATATATAAACTTTTAAACAAGCTAGAATATATAAAAAACCTTTAAAAGTGTTAAAAAAAGTCATAACCATGCTAAATATAGGCTTAATTTTACTATACAAAGTGTTTTTAATTTTTTTTTACCATGATCTGAGAGCCCCAAATAGGGACCATTATCGCATAGGTGATAGTGACTGCTGGGATGTGACTGCTTGGCTACCTCTAGCAGTGGGTACACCTTTGACTTTAAAGTATTCGTTCAGTAATTCATAATTAAACCCTGCTGCCTACCGCAGCTCTTGGACTGTCATCTGTTTTGCTTGTTCTGTTGTTCGATACCGTTAGAGCTCATACATATCCTTTTACTTTCTTCCTTTTCCCTAAAACTCAGTGCAACTGCAGACGGTACTATATTTTTTTGTTGTATTGAATTTGGCTGATCAGCTGCGTTAAGTGATACAGTATACCCTGGATCTAAAACATACTCTGAGGAAAAATGATAGTCGGACCATAAGAGATATGAATTGGTTCGGTATACGTTTTTGACGATGTTGTCGCGAAATGTCCGAAACGTTGTGAGAACATGTTTCCATGAGACATTGATGAGCTATTCTTAGCGGGACTCAAACCAACGGATCAGGCTCTTTAGCCGGTATTCAGTTAAGAGTTTAAGCAGTAGTTTTTCAAGATGCTCTAGATGGGTTTTGCTCATTGTGGGCGGCAAAACGAGTATACAAATCACAGACACCCCCCAAGGGTAGCATAAATAATATTCGTTAAACTGCTGACCAGGATTTTTGTAGGTACTCCCGATCTTGACCAACACTAGATTTCTGATGAGTGGATTTTCGAATGCATAGAGCACTGGGCGGTTGACGTTCAGAAGACAGTCGATAGCTCCTCCTGCAGTAGGCATAATTTTACTTATTGTTTCATAGAGGTTGTATGTGAAATGTATCAAATAATGTAAAAAAAAAACAATTCAATAGTGTTTCTTACTTAAAGAGGTAGGCGCCTTTTTTTAAACCATACATACTTTCTTTTCAAAAAACATGAAACCTTCTAGTACAAAACACGAAGTAACACGAAGGAATTGCATCATTGGTATACCCAACAATAATGGCACAACAGTACTACTAAACCCTATAAACCACCGGTAAAGAGATCCATCTAACTGTATTTGAACCAAACTCATCCCCTCTATCACCGCTACTGACTCATTAAAAGGCACTCAAAGATTTAGATAAGTTTGCATACCAAGCCAAGCATGTATATGCCTGATACATGGTCATATAAATATAGTATCATGGTCTTATAAATAGTATTCAAATACCATTATAAATCTGGAGCTATGCAAATATAAAGTAAGAACTTGTATAGCAAAGAGGGGCATTCGCTACTGCTATCGATCCATACAACTCTCTGTCTTGACTTCTGTCTGACCGTCTGGGAAATTCCTTCTATAAATTTTCCGAGACACACCCTCTAGCTCACGATCCCCGACCGGGCCGCTTGCTGTACTGCCATCCGAGCTACGTGCACGTCACGTCGGCCCGGATCCATGTATGATACATTCCTATGCTGGAACCGCTGGCTACAATAACTCTCCGGAATGCGTGCATTAGAGTCCCACGCGAGGCTCCCCTATCCGGCTTACCCTACCCAGGTACTCTCTTATGCAGCATGCCTTCCTAGGCCGGTGGTGCCGGTCGTGCCCCCCCGATCCCGTGGATTCACACACCCCCATACGAGTCTGCGCTCACCAGGCCTGGCTCTCAACCAAACCTCCACCTCCCAGCGGGTCCGCTGAGGATCGATGCGATTGAGACTTGTTTTACTTTGTCAAGTCTTAGAGCTAGTGGAAGCCCTCATTATCGACAAAGAGAAGTGATGCTAGTTAGACTCCAGTGAGGCTCCAAGATAGTCCTAAGTGTCTGAAGAGTTAGAGGTTAAATTCAAGAAAGTTTAATCTATGGCGCTAGGACCAATCATCTATCAGTTAATTTCATGTCAATATCGAGTGCAGATCTTCGTGTTTTTGCTCAACTTTGGAGGTTGGCTTTAGAGAGGCAATTCTGATGGTGTCGGACCTCCCGAGATGACTGACGATCTCAGATTGAGGTCTTTTTAAAAAAATCTGGATTTTAATTTTTCTTGTGTGATCCAATTTTACACATACGACAGTCTAACAAGACCGGGCGATTATTTAACTTCAGAGCCGAATAATTGCCGCGCTTAAATTTAAATTTAGACTGCGCAGAAATCGACCGGGCATAATCGGGTATTCTGAGCTTAGACCGCGTGGTATTGAATATAATTTCGGGTACTTTGATTTTGGACCACGCACTATTCGACGTCTCAATTTTTGATTGCGCTTCTTTCTTTCTTCAATTTCAGACCGGGTCTTATTCGGTTTCATCGATTTTAGACCGCGCTTTATTCGGATGTATTTATTTTGGAATTCTACTGGTGCTAGGACTGGAACCCGGGATCTCTCAGTCCCAGCCTCTCATCCTAACCAGTACTGCATGTGCGCCATAGAAGCAAGGTTCTGACTAGTCTGTCTGTCTGTGTTTGTTTGTCTGTCTGTCTGTTTGTCTGACTGTTTGTTTGTCTGTCTCTGTCTGTCTGTCTCTCTGTCTGAGTCAGACTGTCTGACAGTGTCTGTCTATTTCTGTCTGTCCCTGTCTGCCTGTCTGTCTGTCTGTCTCTGTTTGTCTATCTGTTTGTTTGCCTGTTTCTGTTTATATCTGTCTGTCTGTCTGTCTGCCTGTCTGTCTATCTATCGCTATCTGTCTGTTTGTTGTCTTTCTAGCTGTCTGACTGTCTGTCTGTTTGTCTGTCTTTCTCTGTCTGTCCGTCTGTCTGTTTATCTGTGTTTGTCTCTTTGTTTGTCTGTCTATCTGTCTATCTGTCTCTCTCTCTCTCTCTGTTTGTCTCTGTCTGTCTCTGTCTGTCTGTCTTAGCCTAGCTGTTTGACTGTTTGACTGTCTGTCTGTCTATCTATCTTTCTTTGTCTATCTATCTGTGTCTGTCTGTCTGTCTGTCTGTCTGTCTATCTGTGTCTGTGTGTCTGTGTTTGTCTGTCTGTCTCTGTTTATCTGTCTGTCTCTGTTTGTCTGTCTAGCTGTCTGTCTGTCTATCTGTCTGACTGTCTGTCTGTCTTTCTCTCTCTGTCTGTTTGTCTCTGTCTGTCTTTGTTTGTCTGTCTTAGCCTAGCTGTCTAACTGTCTGTCTGTCTGTCTATCTTTTTTTTAAATTGTCTGTCTGTCTGTCTATATCTGTCTGTCTGTCTGTTTATCAGACTCTGTCTGTATGTGTCTGTGTGTCTGTGTATCTGTGTTTGTCTGTCTATCTCTGTTTGTCTGTCTGTCTCTGTTTGTCTGTCTAGCTGTCTGACTGTCTGTCTATCTGTTTATCTCTGTTTTTCTGTCTGCCTGTCCCTGTTTGTCTGTCTGTCTGTTTGTCTCTGTATGTCTGTCTGTCTGCTAGTCTGTCTGTCTCTGTTTATCTGTCTGTCTGACTCTATTTGTCTGTCTGTCTGTCTGTCTGTATTTGTCTGTCTGTTTTGCGATGTCTTAGACGACTTTTGATTTTGGTCAGAGCTCCCCTGTGATGGCTCAGATGGTCAAAAGTATGAGCCCGTTCCAATTATGGAGCTGTGTCGGATCGAAAAGAGTAAGAAGGAAGAAGGAGGTGTAGGAAAAGACTTGTTTGAGTCGTTGTATGGACTTGAAAGTTGCGGGGAGTTGGGAACTGAGAGAGCAAATCCATAATCCGTCTCTGCAACTCAACTAGTGTCAAACCATCAGACGGGACTGCAGGTTCCTCCACTCCCTCACTGATTGGAGGCAAAGGGGACCAAGGGCTGTCTGTCTCCTTCGTTTACCTCACAGTCAGCATCTCCCTTTCATGCTTTGCCTGCCTCTTTCTCTCCTTTTTCTTTTGGCGCTTCTGTTTCTGTCTCTCTGCTTTCCCTGGATTCCCATGATCAAAGTCATTTCCCTGCCCACCTATCGCTAAATTGTCTCGTCAGGCCAGGCGTTAGCAAGAGAGAATGGAGGCGAAGAACAAAAAGAAAGAGAGAAGGCGAGCAGCCTATGGAAAACCAAAGACGCCAGTCCCACCGTATGATCTGCTCCAGCATGAGTATTGGGAGGATGTGTCTTTTCGTTTTTAGTTGGGAAGGGAGGACTTGATCCCAAATGTCCAAGGAATTGGCACAGCCAACTGGGATACGTTTTTGGCACGTCGTGGGTATGGGCAGACCGGGGAGACATTTTATAGGGAGATATATGCTAGGATATATGGGAATGGAGGGGGTGTGATGCCATGTATGCCAGAAGTCAGACCTGCAGTGCGGCAGATGAGGAGCATGCGGACTGCCCGCACCGCAATGCAGTCTTTTATATGTCAACAGCCTCCATCAGAGCAGTAGTACGAAGCTAGAGGAGACTCGGATAAAACAGATCTAGAAAACAGATGGGAGAGGGACGGGGGTAATTGTGGGGCTGACCGATTGGGAGATGCAGTACTATGGCATTCAGTGAACTCCATAAACAGAAGGACAGTTTTAAGCCGATCTTTGTTTTCCACCCTTTTTTGTCTGATTTTTTTTTCTCAGTTGTTGTCCTCATACGCATCACACTCTCTCTAACCAAGCGTGGACGCGGCCTTGAAGGGGGAAGGGGCATGTACACTAGGTGTACGGTGAAGTTAGTACGGATGGCGGTTGGGAGTTGTGATAACTTGACTGGAGTGGACTATGAGTCGATGATATGAAAGAGAAGAAGAGCCACAGAAAAGATGGTAAGGGAAATTCTGAAAACAGAAATTAGAGAGAGTTGAAAAAAAAGAACTTTGAAAAGAAAAGTTATTTTTGATTTTCCACAACCTCGCAGGTGAGGGAAAGCGATGATCTAATCAACGATCATCACTCCAGGGCCCTAAAGAGTTACATGACAAAATTCACTTTTCTTCTCTGGCTAGCTTCTCTCGGTAAGCCAGCGTGGACGTGGCTTCACGGAGGAGGTAGCACGTAGCGTTGTGAGGCTAGTCAGTCGCGCAATGATACGCAAAGCCGCATGTCAGGCCGTATTGAGATGCGTGCAGTTCGAGCGCATTTGCATGCATCATGCATGTAATTAAGCTACATGCATGCATGCAGTCAGCAGTGAGTTAAGCCTTTATATGATCGAAAGCCAGTAATTCAGGAAGTATCTGGAGATAGCAACCTTGCATAACAGAACTTCTTATATCATATATGAGCCCCCCCCCTAAAAAAATATAACGATGTGAGGCTAGTCAGTCGCGCAATGATACGCATTTATGGGGGGCGGATCTAGTCTAGTTGGTCAGACAGATCGACATGCAGAGTCATTACAGACGGACAGAGTTCTGACAAACACGAACCCCCTCTCCCCTCTATAAAATAAAAAAATATGTTATACGAGATTCAGCTAGTGCGCATACAATCTTGTTTCTTAGCTAATATAATCAAAGCTAAGCTGCCTCCGGCCCGGCCTATCCTAGCCTATCCCAGCTAAGACGACGTCTGTCATGCAAGCTAACTTTAAGGGGCACTTATCCTAGGGGTACTTAGGGGCACTCCATTATGGTTTATGGCAATCGATATAAGAATCCTAGTCAGGGCGAACAGTAAGCTCCACAGCTTGGTTTACAACGGCGACTAAGGGGTGAGTCTAAGGGCAACTTGCTTAACTATTTAATCACACAATTTTTATATATATGTGTCACCAATATATGCAATATTCACATAGATAACTAGTTTGATCGATATCTCAAAAATCCGAATTTCACATACAATTCACTTTTAACTATACTGTCTATACATTATTTTGAAGCAGCTGATAGAATATAATTTACAATTAATTAGAATCTAAGCCTTTTTCTTGTCAAAAATATGAAGATCACTTTAAGATGTAGCAGTAGTCTGACTGTAGTCATCTAAAATTACTAAATTCTATCATAATTCTATCTCAGTAATACTCAGTAGCTACGCACTGCATACTAGTGTCTATATATATTGCTATGCGTATACTTTATAAGACAAAACGGCGATCATGATATGCAGTGCTCAGACTCAGACACAACTAAATCACTTATCACTTATTGCACATAACTCGGCATATAAGTATGATAATGTGCACACTACGTGTGTTTATGCGTGCTAGTCTCCGCATGCATATTGCAAGTGCATGGCTTGTGTCCACACTGTCCGGGTTATGAAACTCATCAATCATTGATCATACACAATGAAAAAGGATTTCGAGCGAAGCCTCAGCGACGAAGAGATGAGAGAACAGGCATGCATGCAAGCATCTCAAATGACACCCAAACAGGCACGCAGGAAGGTAGACGGACAACAAGTCTAGCAACAAGTCACCAGTGAAAGATGAAGGCACCTCACATCCAAATAAGAGAAACAAACCCCACAGCACAGCATTGCAACCAGATGAACAAGGTGTTGAGTCAAATTACTGTGAGGGCTTCTTTTGCTGCTCTTTCACGATGGACCCACAATCTGTGCCACACGGTCGTGATAAGATAAGTAGAGACGTACAATTCCCAATTAGAAAAGAGCCACCGATACTTGATAAGATAAATTCCGATGTGCGCCCCCCACCCACGATGCTTGCCTAAGTCAGACCAGAAGGATGCCAATGCAATCCACCACTTCCGTCCACTTGCGCACCAATGGGCTCCCCCCCTTCGCTCCACAATGGACACGCAGACTTCTTCTGTGTGGTTCAAGTCTTGTTCCTTTTGCCACAAAGACCCGACTGTGCGATTCATACAGAAACACTTCTTCCGGTATGAGGAGCCAACGCTGAACTTTTCCAACTCCTCCCATCCACACTCCTCGCTTATCAGCTGTGTGGCATCATTCCGCTTAGAAAGAAGATCGAATGACCAAACAGAACTCAACAAACAACATTTGAGTTCAAGCTATTCTTCTTTGTGGACACTTCAGCAGATGAAGAGACGGGGCACTCCCCAGGCCATGGTGCCGTGTTGTCTACAGTGCATTTTTCTCTTCACAAAACTCTCTCTCTCGCTCGTTGGCGCCTTCTTTCTTCACGTTGGGGGAGAACATCTCTCTCACCGCCACTCGCTCAGTCAGCAGAACGCTCGAACAGACACTGCGTTTTCCTTTCTTCAGTGTTTTCGTTGGTCTTCTGACACTTACCCTCAATCGATTAACTCTCTAGGCAAAAAGGAAGGCAGAAGGAAGAATGGTTACTGCCTGCCTACCCGCTGCTGGTCGACGGTCGGCTGTTCTGCTGCAAAACCCACCGCTCCCCCCCTCTCTCTTGCTCACTCTCGCTCTGCGTCTCTCGAGCTGTCTCCTCGCCCCAGCTGCGGAGCACATTAAATCTGTTTTTCCAATTCAATTCAAACCCCAAGGAAAAAAGCGACAAGGGAGAAAGAGACCGAATCGCTACTTCTCTAGCTCCCTTCTCCACCCCCCTCTTTACCTTACCCCCCCTCCCTCTCGTCTCCCTCCGACCCCTTTGTAGAAGAGGACACAAAAAGATGTCTGTCAGCCGGTGTGTGTGTCTTTGTTTGAACTTGTCGCCTCTCTTGTCAGGCATCGGAAGTGCGGAGATAGCAAAGAAAATAAGAGAGTACAAGGCTGGACAGAAAGAACGGACACAAGACCGGAAACAGAAACGACAGAAACACACAGTAAGAGTCTAACGGTTCAAGGGCCAAATGTCCCACACGCCGGCGATTGAACAAACGCATATAAATCCGCACACACATGCAACCAGACAATTAAGTCCACTTTCTTTGGACTTTTATCCTCTTTCCAACTTCCGGCTTCATCAGTTCTTTGCTCCCACGTCTCTTTCATCAAACGATCTCTCCCATCGCTTCAATGGATGGATGTATTCTCTCATCAATCAATCAAACAAACAAACAAGCCGACTCACAGCTAAAGGCGAAGTCAGGACCCTGCGCAGAAAAGAACAAAGAATGAACTCTCTCATTGAAAAGAAGGCGGCCTCCTTCCTTCCTTCCTTCCTTCACACTCACACCAACTCCATAGGTGCAGCACCCGTGGAGGTCGATGAGAATCCCCTGCTGACAAAAGGTGGGTGTGCAGATGCTGCAGGCTGCTCGACCGGCACGTGGTTTTCCCCTCCGAACCCCCCAATCATGTCAGCGTCGCCTGAAGTATCGTCGGTACCCCCTGACTGAGGTACACTCGCTGCAGCGGCAAGGCCTCCCACACCCCTCTCCACCCCAGGGCCTCCCCCGGAGCTGCTGTTCAGAGGCTCGACCGTGGAGACGTAGGAGCTCCCGATCACCCCTTGCTGCCCTGTCCCGGCGCCGTGGTTAGAGGAAAGCTTCCCGACAGCAGAAGCGGGGGGCACAACTGGGCTTTCGGGCCTGCAACACACAAACAAAATTCAAGCGGAAGGAAGGTGCGTGCGGGCATGCATGAAGGCACACGTATCTATGGAGAAGAGAAAAGCAGTGAGTGACACACAGCTTTGCAGTGACAAAAAGGAAATGACAGCAACTGTCTTCAGTCATACTTATCCACTTCGATTTGTTTCTTTCTTCTTTTCTGCCTTTCTTACCTCTTTCTCTCCCCCTCCTTTCCCTCGCCAACAGACAGAAAGTTTGACTTTTCACACTTCGTTCCCTGACACACCCACTCCTCCTTCCATCCATCCATCCATCCATTGACGCACGCACCTGGCGGATACAGGCACGAGAGCACCTGGAATCTGGAGCTCCGGGTGGTACAGCTGGACCTCTTTGAGGAATAGATACCGGAGCTCGTCCTCTCCGATGTCCGCCCAGTCGTCGAAGGGGAGATGCACGCGGTCGTCTGCCAGGGTCTGCATGCGGTCGTTTCAGGAATGCATTGAAAAGCTCAAATGGGAAAGAGCCTATACTTGACAAGAAGAAAGGCAATTAAAAACAGTCATAAAGGCGGAAGGCGGGAATACAGTCAGACGGACAAGGAGGGACGAGGAAAAGCAGGAAAAGGAAACAAAGTAGAAAGAGAGGAAGAGGTAGATAGCTCTGGAGACACAGGCGGGCCCGAGCACGACCACTATTTGCAATTACCTAAACTTTATGTGTCCTTCTTCTATCGCCCACACCGAGACTGCCACGCGTAAACAAAGCAAGCGCGCGCCCGCGAGAGAGAGAGGAGACGCCTTGATGACTGACCTCGACGGAGGCATTGCGAACTTCTTGGAGGTACGGATGCTCGATCGCATCGTCCAGAGAGATGCGTCTGTCCGGGTCGAAGTAGAGCATCCTCGCAAGCAGGTCCAGTGCCTCGTCTGCGTAATTTGTTTTTTTGACACACAGAAAGGAGAAGGCACATGAAAACAGCAAATGGAAAGAAACAGGTGAACCGACACCAGAACCCAGAGAGAGAAAGGGACAGAGAAGAGAAGCCTGCAAAGGAGGAAAGACCCCTTCTTTGCTTTGTCCAAGAGAACAAAAAACATCTGTTGCAGTCGAATTGCTAAAGAGGAGAAGGCCAGAATAAAGAAGGAATGGAGCGAACAGCAGGGTCTCCCTACCCCCCCCCTCCCTTGACAGTTAAGCTGCCTGACTTACTGACATGACGCTCCAGGGAAGAGAGCCCGAAGGTTGCGAGGAGGTCTGTTCCCGAACCTCCTCACAAATCTGCAATGCACCCAGCCAGAAACGGGCACCCGCAGTCAGTCGAGAAAAAGGAGAGGAAAATGTGCCTGATTGCATGCCTGTCTTCCTCCTGAAAGGGAGAAGAAAATGCCTAATTGACTGCATGTCTTCCGGTCTAGCTGAACGCCTCTCTGCAGGCCGGCTGAGCATCTGCTTGCTTGTCTAGCTACACAACCTTCGCATATCTTGCCCATCTGCACGTGGCTCTCGCTGTCTCTGTCTGTCTGTCTGTCTGTCTGTCTGTGTGTGTGTGTGTGTCTGTGTCTGTCTGTCTTTGTGTCTGTGTCTGTCTGTCTGTCTGTCTGTGTGTCTGTGTCTGTCTGTCTGTCTGTCTACGTGACTGCTTGCCGCCTGACAGACTGCGTGACTCTGTCATTTTAGTTGTTTCGTTCTTTACCTGCCTCCCTCCTGTCTACTTGCCTTCCTTTCTTCCTGAGTGGCTGACTGACGCCTTTGAGCTTCCTTTTTCCACCACGTCCTCGAGCTCCTCTTCCCCTGGAGTCCCTATCAATTCGAAAATCAGATTCAGCTGGTCCTTCTTGGGAATGCTGCAGAATATACGCGCAGAAAGAAAGACGCAGTGCTCGTCTGGTGGCTTTATATGAACGTAGACACGCACTCACTTGAGAAAACAGGAGGCTATCCAGGGACAGAAATGAAAAAAAAAAATTGTGCAGACAGAAGGCAGATAGGACTTGAATTTTTGAGCCCTTACTATAAGACTCATTGATTCAGCAAGGTGCGGGGGGGGTGCAGGACTCAAGGAGACGTGGATGGAAACAGGTTCTTTTGTTTTCCACCTTTCCCTTTTCTTTGATTTCCACGCCTGTACGTCCTCTTGTGTCTGTTAATTTCCGACTGACTCTAGGTCCATGCACATGGCACGGCTGCGAGGGCTCATCAACGAGCAGGCGCCTGCATGCACGGAGGGAGGAGGGCAGGGCATGAAAAAAGAAAGAAAATTCTCTCTGTTTACTGGAGGAAAAGAAGAAAACGCATTTCTCAACCCAGGAGTGTTTACTGGAGGAAAAGAAGAAAACGCATTTCTCAACCCAGGAGATCGGCTCACTCTGCCCGCCTTCCTGCGGCTGTCTCACTCAGTCATTTTTTCTTTTAGGGCCGCGAAGAAAACGAGCAGGCAGTACGGAAAGAAACCAAACGGGATCGAAGGACTGATAGGACGGATGGATGGATCAAAGCAAGCAAAGAAGGAAAGAAGAAAGAAAGACTTACCAGGAAACAGCGGCTGACGAAGGTGGGGGTAAGGAAGATTTTCCTTCTGCACGAAGAAAGGAAAACACAACATACGGCATCGATGTCAACAACACTGAGAAAGGCTCAGCTCCCAGAAGGCAGGGAAAAGGAAGGACGGACCCGAAGGAAAAGAAAAAGAGAAATGAAACACAAATCGAAGAAAGAGTGAAGAGGAGATAGAAGGATAGGTCGGCAGGAAGAGGCCGAAGCAACGCGTTTGCTGTCCTCTGTCTCGTGGCCACAGAATGGATTAACGAACCGAACCAACCAACCGACCAGCATGTAGAGCATCTCTGCGAATATGCACCCGATGCTCCATGTATCCACGCCCTCTGTGTAGTGTTCGTTCAGCAAGATCAACTCCGGAGCTCTGTACTGTCTCGTGACCACTCTGGTCGTCATAGCCTTCCGAAACCTCCGCTCCCTCTGGGCGGTGATGCGTGCCGTGTCGTTGGGCCCCTGTGCCACATGGATCATTCCTGACTGTGATTGTCCCATGAAGGCACTCTGCTCAGACGTGTGCAGACTCAAGGCACCACCCTGCACAGCCTGTCCCTGCTGCGGTCTGCTGAGAGCGTTCACATTCGCACTCGTGTGTCCTCCGTCTGCCGGTTGATGTCCAGTGGAAGAGGCAGCCTCGAGATCCTGCGTGCTCCCGCTCCCCGAGCCCGGCCTCCTGCTGCCTCCATTCCCCTGGTTGTGACCACTGTTTCGCCGAAGAAACTTGAAGGCGCCACGAAAAAAGCCACGAGCGCTGAGAAAATGAGAGAAAGAGATCAAGAAGAAAAGAAAAGGAGGTTCATGGACGATGCCAGCAGAGGTATGGTCAGAATCGAGAAAGGACCTGAGCACAAATGCGCTCTCTCTCTCTCTCTCTCTCTCTGTCTCGTGGTCTCACAGGAACGCATTGATTCCTCCCCCCCCCTCCTTCCCCGAAGCTGCGTTGAACAAAATGCGATTTATTCCTCCCTTTAAAGACCTCTTCCCCCTCCCCTTCTCATTCGCTCACCCACTCACCCACTCACTCACTCACTCACTCACTCACCGGTTTCCCCTATGAGTGTCCCCTCCTTGCTGGTTCCTCCCCTCTCCCCCCTCGGTCTCTCCCTGTTGCCTGTGCCTCTCGAAGTCTTCGTCTCTGCATGCATGCACACAGCATACCCCCGCAACCAACCGAGCAATTCGTGTGTTCGTTCAGAATACAGACGGGGTGGGTGCGTTGGGCATCAACCAAGATTCAACCTGGAATCACTTTAGTTATTCACTGTGTATTCGAGAGCCGCAAAGACACATCCAAAACAGACAAAAAGAAACAAAGAAAAACAGAAAGAAAGGAAGGAAGCAAGAAAAAAGCAAGGAAAAGGGAAATAAATTAAATGATGATGACTCATCATTCATTCAGGGGCCTTTCATCTTCGCACAACACGAAGAAGCGGACGGCGCGCCAAATCAAAACACATAAATAAAACTGATGATTTTCTCTCTCCATGGCTTCTCTCACTCTCTCCCACTGACCGAGTGGTGGTCGTCACTCCTAGGTTGTGGTCCCCCCTGCAGAAAGGAAGGGTGAAAGGAAGGAAAGATGATGTCTCCACAAGCACATGGATGGACACTGACACACCGAAAAAGAAAAGGTACGAAAAGAAAGAAAGAAAGAAAGAAAGAAAGAAAGAAAGAAAAGAAAAAAGCCTGCATGCTGACCAAGTTTCCTCGAGGAACAAAGAGCTCACGTCCTCAGTTCCCACAGTTCGCGCAAGCCCAAAGTCTCTGCAGACGGACGGACGAAAGAAAGAGAAAAGAAGAATACTGATCAGCATCAATCCCTTCACCCCACCACCATCAGGAAGTCGGCATGTGCCGTCAGAGACCCCCGTATCCCCTCAACCATGCTCCCGCTTGTCGATGTAGAGAACCCTGGGATGTCTTCCGTTTTCTCTCTCTCCTTGCAGCAGAGTCTGTGAGCAGAGAAAGGATAACGACGGGAAACAGAACTTCGGAGAGAGGCGAGGGGGGGG
>JAHBMJ010003384.1:15684-39103 GCA_018398765.1 Chromera velia | reverse complement strand
CCTGCGGGAAAAGCTGCAGAACTCTCCCCCCCCTCCCTGGAAAAAAACTCCGGGAGTAAGCTGAAACCCAGGCATCTGACGCACGTATGGCATAAATCAGCCTTTTGGGGCCGGGTTTTTGGCGAAAGACACTGTATGCATACATGCGTAGGCTGGGGTATTTCTGTTTTGTAAGTGCCCCCCGCTTCACTTTCCAGGGCCACAGTGTCTTTCACCGAAAACCCAGCCCCGAAAGGCTGAATTTGCATCATGTGTACGTCAGATATGACTCAGATCTATGGGTTAATATCTGTCAGAGTGTGACTGGGTATACGCTCCGGACTTAGGCGTAGGAGGCCTGACACTCCGGCAATGGTGGTACATACTCTAGGTTTCGGTCCTAGCACTCTGATACACCAATAAAAGTGACACACACCAGAAATAGGTAGTCTAGAGGCTACGTGAGCCATACTAAGATAAACTAGATTTTGTGAAAAGTGTGTGCGCGATGCAAGTGAGAATGCGTGCGTCACGAGCGAGAAGCGCCCTACAAATCCGGATGCGCGATAAAGCATAGCGGTCTGGGGCGCGCATGCAGGCAGACTGAATTGAAGAGCATGCTTAGAAGGCTAACTTGATTGAAAGAGCTTACTTCAATGTGGAGTGTGACATATCGAGCGTAGCTAGCTAAGCGCTGATCACTTCGTAAATGACTGAGTGACAGTGATGGTTGGCTGTGGCAGGTCGGAATTTTCGTGTGTCTTTGAGTCGATCATGTTGATGTTGACTTACTTTGGGCCTCTCGAGTTTGAGTGTGACTGGAGGGCAGTATGGATTCAAAAGCTATATGCACGCATAGGAAATATTCTTTCATTGATAGTCACTAGATTGATTTGAACATGTGGAAGCTGATGACTCTGCCCTGGTTGGACAGACTCCTTCTGTAAGTCGATAAATGGATGTGGGGTGATTCAGTTATTTTGCCGTCTCCTCTAGTTGTATGGTAGGACAGCTAGCATCACACTTTTCTGTATTTATCTAGAAGGTTTTCTTACAATCAGTGATAGTGTTGGGGGTACACGTCCTGTTACGTCCTGTGTGTGGTCCTGCAAGTGGTGGAGTTAAAACTGGAGCACTCCATTCACTCATCTGCCAAAAACAGAAAACCACTTTATGTACCACAGACACCAGACCCAGACAGACGCCTCTGTAGGACTCTACCTCCTAAACCCCTCCACAGCAAAGCCAGGCTCGCCTGCGTTGAAGGCAGTCTGTATTCCCGCCCCCCCAATCCCTGCCTGTATGAGCTGCACAACATAGCACAGCAAGTTGATGGAGAGCTGTCTGCTCTTGCAGAGGCTGGTCGGCCACCGCGCCTAAGACAGGTCCTAGCAAGTTTTGGTTGTTCATTGTTCTGCAAAGAAGGATCGCAAAAGCAAAAAGTATAGTGCAGAGCAATGCAGAGCAACATATAAATCTCGATACTCCTACAGAGTAGGAGACAGAATGAGAGCACCGGAGAAAACAAAACAACCTAATTGCCACCAGGTATATTAACCGGGTAGCTCTGAGATGCTTCTAGGAAGCATAAGAGTAGAATGCACAAGTAGAGAAACGTGGGAATCTAGTATGAAGCAGCATAGTATACAGCAATACCCATAGTCTAAGAGGGGCGTTAAGAAGAGAACACAGAAGGAGACAGAAAAAAACAACAGTAACAATGAGCCAAATACTTTCACAGTTGATATTCTACAGATGATTAAAAGTTAACACGCAGACATATAGCATACACATAGACCACCTAGGAGGCAGCACTTCAGGATGGTTACTAAAAATATTAAGTAGTTTTAACACCCCCCTCTATGTATATCATTAAGCTAGCACCTTAAAAGTGTTATCAATTGATTGTTTAGCTTAAGTTACTTCTAAAAATATCTCAATAAGCTTGAAACACTTTATGGTTCTTGAACAATTACATGATTTCGATGTGTCGCTTCAACATTTAATAAAAAGGCCTCTAACCAAGTAACCCGTAACAATTTTTGACCCCTAATAAAAAGTTAGTAACCATCCACTATATGGTCTTTAAACATGTTTTAAACAAGTTTTAAACATTTTTTAGGATGGACTTTGAATGACGGTTACTAACCTAAAATGGTCTCTAACCAAGTAACCCGTAACATCACAAAGCGACATATATTTAACCCCCATAACCTATAATAAAACAAATAACCCTTACCAAAATTTTATGTTTTTTCAAAGTAACTCATCAAGCCACACCTAAAAAATGTTTAGTTACTAAAAAATCCAATAAAATTTTTATTTTTTTTGGTTATACCAGCTTGAAAATCTAGTGTACACACCAGAAGTGCTGCCCCCTAGTGGACCACGCAGAATACACAGGAAGCACATATGTACAGTCAGACTTATATAAAAACTAAATTAAAAAATTATAAAAATAGATTTCCATAAACTTTTTTGCCTAGGAAATCTAAAGAATAAACTAAGCTACCTACTTCAAGTTAAAAAAAAAAAATCTATTTTTTTTATTTTTTTTTTTTTGAAAAAAAAAAATTATAGATGGTTTGATTTAAAGAAGACACTCCAACAATAGGTCTAGCTCGTGTGACACTCCGCCTGAACATACTCCGATTGACACATTCTGAAAATATACTCCGCAAAACACAATCCGATTTTAGGTCCTAAGCCCGGAACACTCCGAGAGTTACCGTCCCACGCTCAGATCCGCGCTTACCCCCGGGCTTTTTTCTCGGGGGGGGGAAGAGTTCCGCGGCTTTTCCCACAAGGGGGGGGGGGGGGGGGGGGGGGGGGGGGGGGGGTCAACTGGCCGGCGTGTATCAATCGTGCAGTTATCATTTTTGACCTCCCTAAACCTAAGTACTATAGTACTACTACTTAAAAGTTGAAGCCATATTTTTGGATAAGCTTGAAAGCCCACGCCACAGGTGTGAGGGGCCATATTCCACCTAATAAGAAGACTGAGTAATAAAAGGCTGGCAAGCGTTAGGCAGATGTGGGTCAGACAATGCTTTCATTAAGTGATTTTAGTGAAGTGCATGCTTGATGTGTCTGCTTGACGTCATCACTAAGAATGCTCGAGATTGACATTAACTGCTAGACCAAACCAACCGATGTTTATCAGACTTTAACCACCTGTATCTGATATTACTAAAACTCCCATAAAACAGCTTACATCTGGTAGTTTAGAGCCTCGTTCCACCCTCAGTTAAGGGAGAGCGCTCTTGTTAAATTCAGTGTACTCAGACTCAGTCTGGTTTAGTCTACCAACTGTCGACTCCATACGTCGATGGAAGGTGTGACAGAGGATGTACAAGCTCCAGAGATTCTGCAGATCATCGGGGCCATTGAAGGACTGTCTTAGCAGATTGATTCTATGTAGGCAACGCAAAACCTGCATGGAGAAACTCTGCAATTACTTGTTTCTTAAGCCCCTCAGGAATCTGTCCAGGCAACGGTGATATCACCTGCCATTACGTAAGTCCAAAGTACAACCGCGTCCTCGTTGCACTACATGAAGCTGTGCGAGGCCCCTGCTCTGTTCTTTGGAGTGTGAGCCAAGCTGACTAGGTGGTTGAAAGACATAAAAGACTTCTACAAACTTGAAAAAGTGTTGGACCTGGATAAGGTACTAGTGGCAAAGAACAGAATGTCCCAGGACCTGAAGGAATGGTTTGACCTCTATGAGGTCGAGAACGGACTATTCCAGAACTGGGAGTCGTTGAAGGCTGCCCTCATCGCTATTCAGACACACTGGCCAGACAGAAGGCCAAAAAGGACCTGAAGAAGTGCCGATGAATTGGAGCTGGGGTCGACGACTACAACAAGCGATTCAAGCCGCTTGTCGCGAAACTGAAGGGCCGGTTGATTAAAGAAGACATCGTTGAAGACTACATCTCTGGTTTGCCAGCAGATGTCCGCCTTGAAACAAACAAGGCGCATCTGGTCAACTTGGTCATCACTATGAAGATGGCAAGCGAGCTTGAAGTCTTTCTCTCTGATAGAGAAGGACCGCGAGGCAGGACATGAGACTTCCAAAGGCCGAGTACCTTCAAGAGTGGTGGGGAGAGTGCCCAACGCAACTCTCCACTGGGATAAGAGGAAGGGCCCGTCCCCATGGACCTGTATGGGGTCTGTCAACTCCCACTACCACTTACACCAGCAGAGAGGTCTCTCTGTATTACAAAGGGAAGGTGTTTCAGATGCTGCCTCGCAGGGCATACTGCTAGGCAGTGTCCAGGTCCCTTCTCTAGACTCGGCGGAAACTTCTCTAGAATGCGGAGACTCACTGGTGGAGGGAACCTTAAGGACTTGTAGGACTACGGGAGATAATTCTGTGGAGACTTCAGGCAGAGGGGATGGGGGCACTACCAGGGCAGAGGCGGATACCAGGGAGATTGCAGAGGGTTTGGAGCTCTATTCCCGACCGCTCAAGCATGGACACCTCTGGGCCAGTCACAGTGGAGAGGGGGATGCAGAGACGGTGATCCCAGAGGAAGAGGAAGAGGTGGAAGGAAGCCGGCAGGTAAGGGAGTTCGAACGATCTACGGAGGTTTCAAGACGGATGAGGTAATAGGAGCAGAGGGACTTGAAACTTGTGGTCAGTGCCCCGAGATGGGAGGAAGCCCTGAGAATGAAGACGTGCCAATAAAAATGAAGGAGGAGGAAAATGAAACAGGGGTCCGTCCGGGGTTGTTTGTGTTTTCAGGTCGAGTGGCTGGTGTACCTAGAGTTTTGGTTGATTCGGGTGCAGATAATATTTATCTTGACCGTCGTTTTGCTCATGCCCACCATCTCCATGTATGCAAATTGAGACGATCCGTCAACTTGCACGGTGCCCTCAAGTCCTTAAAGACTCGGTCGGTCTATGAGTGTGTACCCATAGTGCCGATCAACATTCAGGGGTATCAAAAGACAGTGGGTACAATGTTAGCCGACCTGGATGAGTATGATTTGATCTTGAGGACAAAGTGGGGTCGTGCCTATGAGCCTGAACTGCAGTGGTCGTCTCAAAGTCTGCTTTTTTGGTTCAGAGGGAAATTGATTTATTGAGTTCTAGATGTGGAGTTGGAGGAAGAGGACGAGGAACAAACATTCAGCACTCCTCCTCTTCTCTCTTCTGTACAGACAAAACGGGCGATCCAGAAAGGAGCTGTCTGCCATCTAGTTAGACTACAGACAGAAATCCCTTTCAGTGAGTCCACTGGGGTTGCCTGCAGGGTTCAAGAATTGCATGAAGTCAGTGAGGACGGGGGGAGAAAGAATGTTGGGGAGAATGGAAAGGGATTTAGGGGTAGTGAGGCAATGAATGATGATTTTCTCTCTTCTCTTCCTTCTGATCATCCTGTTCTCTCTTCGCCTGAATTGACTGAGGTTTGTGAGTATCTAAAAAAATCGACCGTGCCGATCGATGTGAAGAGAATTGTGGCAGACAATGTATCTCTCTTTCTTGATTCCTTGACAGGGTTGCTGCCGTCTAGGGGGGAAGGACTTGACTTCAAGATAGATCTCAAACCAGGACACCCGCCTCGAGCTCGCCCACCCTATCGTCTCTCTTTGGTGAGCTGGATGAATTGAGGAAGCAAGTTGATACATACTTGAAGCAAGGATTCATTCAACCGTCTTGTTCTCCTTTTGCAGCACCAGTTTTATTTGTAGTAAAGAAGGATAGGACAATGAAGATGTGTTGTGACTATACAGGATTAAATAGAATCACAGTGAAGGACAAGCATCCATTGCCTCATCCTCAAGATTTGATTGATAGGCTGTATGAGGCAAAATTTTTCACAGCTCTTGATCTTCGGCAGTACTACCATCAAATGGGAATGAGAGAGAAAGACGTGCCCAAAACAGCCTTCATGATAAGGTATGGGAATTATAAATGGCTGGTAGTCTCTTTTAGATTAACGAATGCCCCCCTGACAGCCATGCAATTGATTCAGTATGTGTTGAGGGAGTGCCTTGATCGGTATGTATCTATATTTTTGGATGATATTCTAATTTATTGAAAGACGAGAGAGGAGCATGAACGGCATGTCTCTTGTGTTCTTTTTCTCTCCAGATAGGCAAATCTGTTTGCAAAGCTATCGAAGTATCATTTTTTTCAAAGAGAGGTAACATTCTTGGGGCTGAAGATCTTAGAGAAAGGAGTAAGGCCAGAGACAAAGAAAACAGAAGAGATAGAAAACTAGCCAGTGCTCAAAAATGTGAGTGAGTTGCATTCTTTTCTTGGTTTGGCTTCTTGGGTGAGACGTTTTGTGTTTGAATTCAGCAAGAAGGCTGCGCCTCTTTATTACTTGCTGAAAAAGATGGTGAAGTTTGAGTGGAAAGAAGAGCAGCAGGCGAGTTTTGAGGCAGTCAAAGAAGCAGTCAAGCAGGTGACTGAATTGTATATTTCTGATCCTACTCGTCTATTCGAAATTTTTGCTGATGCGTGTGAAAAGACTGCGACTGTTGCTGCTGTGCTCATGCAGAAGGATCCACGTATCAGGATCCTTCGGCCGTGTGCATTTACTTCGAAAACAATGAGCCCAGTAGAGAAGAACTACCACATCAGAGACAAAGAGTTCCTCACTTATGTGTTTGCAGTTAAGATCTGGCGTCCATACGTTTCGTGCACGACCCAGGTATAGAGTGATCATGAAAGTTTGAAGACAGTCACGTCGACCGCCGATCGAATGCAAATATCTCCTCGTATGCGTCATTGGGTTTTGTTGTTTGACCAGATAGGTATTACGCCTCGATATGTGTTTGGAAGCAAGAATCGGGTGGCAGATGCATTGAGCAGAAAGCCTGTGAGAACTAAGCAAAAGTAGGGAGCGGAAGAAAAGACTAAAAAGAGAAAGGAAATAGAAAAGGAAGCGAAAGCACTGTTGGCAGATATTGAGATGAGAGTAGATGTGAATGAAGAGTTCTTGAAGGAAGTGAAACTTTAAGGAGGATATAAAAAAGAAAGATTCTTTCAGGAGCTCATCGAAGTATAATTGAAGCATCCAGAGGTGCCTGTACCTCAACACTTGAGAATAAAAATTCAACCATTCACTCTCATTGATGGCTTTCTTTATTTCAAAGACAGATTAGCCATTCCGACTGATGTTCTGCAGAGGCAGATAATCTCCGAGCATCACAACACGGTGGTCGGAGGACATCTGGGGCCAGAAAATATATTTCTCAAGCTGAACAGTAAGTTCTACTGGCCTAACATTTATTCATCAGTCAAGAAGTATGTGGCTCGGTGTGATGCCTGTCAGAGAGCAAAACATTCCACCCAGAAAAGACCTGGTCTGCTCAATCCTTTGCCTATCCCTGAGTATCTGAGTGAATCTCTTTCTCTCGACTTCCTGTTTGGTCTGCCGAGAACGCTGTACTGGGGAAGAATTGTGGATGGAATTCTCTCTGTTGTTGATCGTTTGTCAAAGAATGTATTTTTTATTCCGGTGTGGGAAGACTCTGAGGTCACGGGAGAAGAGACAGCATCGATTGTATTCGAGAGAATGGTGTGCTCGGTCGGTATGTTTCATTCTCTTCTCTCTGATCGCGATCCTTGCTAGGATCCTTGTTTCATCTCTGCATTTTGGTGAGAATTGCAAAGACTCTGGAAATCAAAAATCAAGATGAGCTCTTCCAAACACCCGCAAACAGACGGACAGACAGAGAGAGATAACAGAACGATCAAGGAGATATTGGGGTGTTTCGTGATAGACCATCAGGAAGACTGGGCCGAGGCTTTGCCGGCATATCAGTTTGCATATAGAGACAGTGTGCATCCAGTGACAGGTCTCTCACCATTTAGATTTGTGCATGGCTTTGATCTAATCCGATTGCCTGCAGTGCCTATTCGGGGAAGTTCACTGTCTCTGGCAGCAGCTGACTTCGCCGCATGACACAGGGCAGAGATGACATAAGCAAGGAAGACGGCAGCTCGCTACTATGATCGTCATCATAGGGAACTGGAATTGGATCCAGGAGATTGGGTATTGGTGCATAGAGAATTTTTTAAACAAGAAAGAAAGCCGGAGGGAGTAAAGAGGAAGCTTGAGCCTGTGTGGTTTGGTCCTTTTGAGGTAGAGAGGGCAATCATACGGAGAACGTATGAGTTAATCTTCCTGGTAGGAGTTCGTATTCATCCTATGGTGAATGTGAACTATTTGAAGAAGTATCTGAGAGAGCCGGGTGACCCTCCACCTGCAGTTAGACTTCCGAGGTTCGAGGGCCCTGAGTACAAGGTAGATAGAATTTTGGACAGCAAGAGAATTTCAGGGAAGCAGCATTATTTAGTCAAATAGAAAGGGTTTAGAGTGAAGGATGCTTCGTAAGAGCCAGCGAAGAATTTTGAGAGAGCAAAAGAAAGGATCGCTGATTTCAAAAGGAAAGAAAAATGATAGACGGGCAGTGTGAGGGAGGAAAGGCATAGGGTGAGAGACAATGTATGATGATAACTCGATCGCTCGAGGGCATGCTAGATAGGCGCTTGATGAGAAGATAGATAAGCATAAGAATTGATTGTCCGATCGCTCGATAGATACATAATTAATATATTAGTCTTCAGAGCCAAGCGTGGACATTGGCTTGAAAGGTGGGCAAGTGTGAGGGGTATTCCGCCTAATAAGAAGACTGAGTAATAAAGGGCTGGCAAGCGTCAGGCAGATGTGGGCTGGACAATGCTTTCATTAAGTGATTTTAGTGAAGTGCATGCTTGATGTGTCTGCTTAACGTCATCACTAAGAATGCTCAAGATTAACATTAACTGCTAGACCAAACCAACCGATGTTTGTCAGACTTTAACCACCTGTATCTGATATTACTAAGACTCCCATAAAACAGCTTACAGCAGGCGTGGATCGTTTACGGTATGATCGGTATCTTGAAAACTGAAACCGCACATATGGGTGGTGTCTTGACCATCAGTGCCGTATATGCGGACGGTCTCTTGAAAAATAATGCCGCAGAGATAGATCATCTTGATTATATTCTTTCAACTGGTACTTAAGTTCAGGAAGGTTTCATTTTTTTTGCTTTCCGGGGCCGTTCGCAAGCTTGCTTACGTTAGATGCATGCAGCTTTCATCAAAAAAAGGGCTCCGGAAAGCTGTGCTCCCAATTAGCTCAGAAAAGCGTAGGCCACGTGCGGCGGCGCTTGAAACCGATTGCAATCCCCCCCTCTTCCCGGCCCCTGCTTCTCTTTCTCGCAAAAGATACGAAGAAGAAAAAGAAAGAAGAAGAGAAAGTCCCCTACCTTCCTTTTTCGAGAGAAGAAGAGAAGAAGCTTCTAGAGAAGGTGCAAAGAACAGAAAGAAAAAAGAAGAGAAATAAAGAATCGTCGGTCCATCTCCTTCTTACCAGCCTGCTTTTTTGCTTTCAGCACGTTCGTCTGCTTTCTGTTTCCCCGTCTCTTTCTTGCCTGCTTGCTGCTTTCCTTTCGATACGCTCGTCTGCATTTTGTCTGCCCGTCTCCTGCCGCTTGTTTTTTTCCTTCCAGCATGTCCGGCTACGTTTTGTCTGCCCGTCTCTTTGCTGCATGTTCGTTCTTTTCTTTTCAGCACACTTGTCTCAGTTCTGTCAGCTTGGATTATGCCTGCCCGTCTCCTTTCCTCCAGGACGCTGGGCCACATTTTATATGACCGCCTCGTTCTTGCGCGCATGCATCTTTTTTTCCAGCATTGTGTATTTCCGTCTCTTTTTGGCCGGCTTACTTCTATATTTCCAGCGCGCCCAGCTTAATTTTATTCGCAAAAACAGAGAAAAGGAAAGAAAAGAAAGACAGAACAGAGGGCCCGGAGAGAAGAGAAACAGAAGAGATAGATAGAGAGAGAGAGAGAAAGAGAGAGAGAGAGAGAGAGAGAGAGAAAGTCTCAGAGAGAGAGAAAGAGAGAGAGAGACGGAAAGAGAGAGAGAGCCAAAGAAAGACAGAAAGAGAGAGAGAGAGAGAGAAAGAGAGAGAGAGAGAGAGAGAGAGAGAGAGACAGACAGACAGACAGACAGACTATATCGTCTTTTCTTTACTTCACTTTTTTCAAATCGTTTCCTTTCTTTCGGACAGACAGACAGACAGATACACAGACAGACAGACTAGCAAACAGAGAGAGAGAGAGAGAGAGAGAGAGAGAGAGAATGAGAACGGAGGAGAGAGAGACCCCTTCTTTCTCTCCTTCCGTCCCGCGCCTTATGGATCGTTGTCTGTGAAATTAAGAGCTGCAATGAGATGATGGTCGTTGATCTTGAAACCGATGAA
Organism: Chromera velia; assembly: GCA_018398765.1. Taxonomy (NCBI): domain Eukaryota; family Chromeraceae; genus Chromera; species Chromera velia. The sequence goes on along the minus strand of JAHBMJ010003384.1, from coordinate 28,855 downwards.
CTCAACACAGTGAACGTACTTTGAAGATTGCCACATAATAAATGAAGCCAATGTTTAAACCATAGTAAGCATTAAGGAGTCATTTATTGATTAAGTCTCTGCATTAATATTTTTTAATTCAATGATATAACAAGTTACAAAATTTGTTGATAAATTTGTTTATAGATTCAGTCCTGTAAATTTTAGATCCATTATAAACATTTTTTTGGTTTTCTATATAAAAAATAAAGGATAGTTCATATAAGAAAATTAATTATGTCACGGATTTAAATTTTTTTTAATTTAGTCTTCATTCTACCATATTTTTTAAGAAAAACACATTAAATCTTACATACGTCTGGATAACGCCAGATAGTGAAGAATGAAGACAGGGGAGATTGAGGTACGTCGCCGGCCAGATGAGATTGAGGGCGGCGCCGGGGTGCGGGTCTGCCACGCCTGCTGCCCTACGACATGCCTTCGCCTTCCAGGGCCGCTTGTATTACACAATGCATCATGCGCCTGATTTAGTTGCATTCAGATCGATTGATGGTGTATCATTCATTGAAGCTTCTAGCTTTGCAAGAACGTTCATCCTTCTCTATATGACTGAACTGACAGACTTTCCTAAAAGAGCTCTGATGGAAGGAAGCCTTGGGTACTTATGTTCTAGCAGCTCTAGCTACACATGGCTTAACTCAGATAACGCCTAGTAATGCCCCCACCCTGACTTTACTTGAGTCTAGCCTTGACTGTATGTGAATGTAACTTTCTGCGTGACTTCAATCAGCTATATATAGTGTGACACTGCGTGAACCAGTTATAATTTTTCTTGCTTTCCGAGGCCGTTCGCAAACTTGCTTGCATCAGATGCATGTATGCAATGTCTTTCGCTAAAAACCCGGCCCCGAAAGGCTGATTTGCGCTATGTATGCGTCAGATGGGTTTTAGCTTACCCCCGGGCTTTTTTCCCGGGGGGGGGGGAGAGTTCCGCGGCTTTTCCCGCGGGGGGGNGTCGGCGCCCACTGGCCGGCGTGCGTCAATCTAGTGCTGTTCTCATTTTTCTTGCTTTCCGGGGCCGTTCGCAAGCTTGCTTGCGTCAGATTCCCATGCACCGAAGAGAAAGAGATACACATATGGCTGTTCTCTGGTCGTCCAATGTTGTCCATGGTTGTCTTTGACATATTGTTCAGAAATGTTCAGAACATTTCAGGAAGGGCCACATCAGTAAAGTCACGTAAAGCCGGCCTTGTCTGCCTGGCAAATTGTCACATCGGTAATCTTGATTGTCAATAAACGACCGATACGAAAGTCATTTTTAATCAACAACCAAGCTCTTCCAGGCGCACACGTACTGTGCGCTTTAGAAAGCAGTTTTGAGGAAAATTTGCTTCCTTGGAGCCTCGATATTGCACTACTTCTGCGATCTGCCCTCCTCTAATGGCACCATTTTCGTACTTTTGGACGGTTTCCCTTTTTTTCTGTGCTGTACGAGCACAAGTGGTTTTGCAGACAGATGGTGACTTTTCTCGGAGCAACGATGAGACGGGCAGAGGTGTGGAACTTCCGACGCGTTCGGCAGAGTTCCTCCGCAGTTCGCGCATCTCCACGGAGACCTCAGACTCGCAGGTGAGTGCTTTGGGCTCGTCACGCTTCTCTTCGACCAGCACCGGTGAACTTTGCTCTCGACAGCATTGTTCCTGCGCCCATGTGATGTGACTCCCTGCAGGCACCCCTCCCGTTGAACCCATCGGGACACAGCGTCGAGTTGCTGCATCGGCCCGGCACGAGGACCAGCACGTCGAAGCCACTCTCCGCGAGTGGAGCCACATCTTCATCCTCAGCAGACACCACCGCGCCTCTGGGCCCACCCGCAGCTCCATCCCAAGCCACCTCTGCGACACCTCATACTGGTGATCTCCCTGTAGCATCCTCCAACCAAAAGGCAGCCGTAGGTGAAAAAAGCGACACTCCCGACACACCTCCAGAAGAGAACGGGGGGGACGAAGGAGGAGATGACGAACATATCAAGCCGCAGAGCCCAGCCTTCTATCTGTACATCGGCATCTGCGTGTTTTTGCTCATCTTCGCGGGTCTGATGTCTGGTCTGACTGTGGGCCTGATGTCCATCGACCCTCTCCAGATGCGGATCCTCGAGTCAGAAGGCACAGACGTCCAGAAGGCGCAGGCCAAGAGAGTCAGCTCCCTGATCCACAATCACCACCTGCTCCTTGTCACCCTTCTTCTGTGCAACGCCGCCGCAATGGAGGCGCTGCCGATCTTCCTCGACCGTCTCGTCCCGGCGTGGATTGCCATCGTGCTCTCAGTCACGGGTGGGTGGGTGCGTGGGCAGGGCAGCAGCAAGTGGGTGGGGCAGAACAGACGAATTATCGAGTTTCATTGAAATCTGAACTTCATATTTCATTTTCTGCTGTTCGAGCACGGGTGGGTGGATGGATGGGTGCATCGATTTTTGTCCATGGATTTCTGAATCGATTCGCTGTATTAACGTAGATTGATCAATGTAGATGTCATGCGCGCAAGGGTGGATGCAGGCGTCCTCTTTGTCGGTGAAGTCCTTCCTCAAGCGCTGTGTACGGGAAAGTATCAGCTTGCGATCGGGGCATCAGCTGCCCCTCTTGTTTGGTCCGTGAGTCAGTCAGCTGCCTTCCAGATCCCCTCCTCTCTGTCTTCCCCCCTTCTTGGGGTCTCTCGCCCCTGCTTTCTCCCCTGTGGTTTCTAAGGGCTCACTCACTCAATGACAAAAAATCCTCGTGGGGCCCTCCCGTGGACCTCCAGCAGTTGCAGTGAATATGTCTCATCGCGATTTCAGCAATGGAATTTGAAGATCGTCCTGCCCATGGACTATGAACGCATTGTGATTCCATGTGCAATCTTGGTCTTCATTGAGCATCTGCAGCTCTTTGACTTTTCCCTCCGGCCCATGCAGTGACTCCCCCTTTCGTTGCTTCCCCCTTTGCACATTCGTCTGCTTGTATGCAGGTGTGTGATTTTCGTGACGTTCTTTATATCTTGGCCCCTCGCGAAGCTCCTGGACTTCTGTTTGGGCGTGCACAACGACAGCTACTGGGAGAGGTCCCACCTGAAGGCACTGATCCGTCTGCACGGCCTGGAGAACAGAGCGGCGGGGGGCGACGGGAGCGGCGAGGGTCTCGACGCCCTCGAGAGGGATGAGGTGCTGGTGATTGAGGGCGCCCTGGACCTCGCAAAGAAGAACGTGGAGGCCATCATGGTCCCGATTGGGGATGTGTACATGCTCGAGTGGGAAACTAGACTGACCACAGAGATCCTCACGGTCGGTTAGAAAGGAAGGGAGGGAGGGGACGGAGTCTGGATGCATGGGTGAGTGCCTTGACGGAAAGGGAGATGCGAGTACATGGTCAGAAGAACGGTTTGCATGGGTGAATGAGTATTTTGAAGTGAGGGAACATAATGTCAAAGTGCCAATCGAGATGGTGAGTCTGCCTAGCTGTCTTCACTCAAGGGAGGAAACTCTACGTTTCTTCCTTCCTTCGATCTGTTGGGGGTAGTGTCCGCTCGGTCTTCTCAAACAGCAAACAAGCTAGGCACAGTCAATAAGGTGTCATTCACTTTGCATTCCTTCACCCTCCGTCACATCTGAAGCGTGAAGGCAGCGGGTCTTCTTGCCCTCCTTCTCTGTCCTCAACTTTTTTGTGACACGATCTGAGATCTTCCTTCTCATACGTGCCGGAGTGAGAGAGAGCGTTTGACAAATTGTGCACAAAGAGGCGGGTGGTGGGAGGACTGCGGGAACAAACAAACGAAAGGAGAGAGAGAGAGAGAGAGAGAGAGAGAGAGAGAGAACAATTTTAGAAACGCGGGGTCTCTTTTTCCCTTTTTGCCTCCCTACATGCTTGCACGCTCTCTCGCAGGATTTGGTGCGTGCTGGGCACAGCCGCGTTCCCGTCTACCGAGGACGTCGTGAGAATGTGGTTGGTGTCCTTCTCTCCAAGCAGCTGATCGTCATTGACCCCAACGCGGGGCATCCAGTGAAGGACTTCGTTCACACGAACCCCATCGTGGCCTCTCCAGATGCGTCGATTTACGATACTCTGAACAGGTCGGTCGGATGGCTGGCTGGCTTTTTTGGCACCATGCAGAGAGAGGGAGGGAGGGAGGGAGGGAGAGCCCTCCTGTGTCTTTGTTTTTTTGTTTGTTTGTTTCGCGCTTGGGACAGGAACGACTTTCTTTTCTGTGATAGGAAGGAGGACATGGAGTCGTTTCTTCTGATTCTCAAGCATGCCAAACGTGCTCGATGCTACAAGAACCGAATGCCTGCCTGTCACAGGAACGAAGATCTCTCCTGTCCCAGACGCGGGTGTGATGAGCTATCTATCTGGTTTGACAGCAGAGAAAAGCGGGAGGGAGGGAGGGAGGGAGGGAGGGAGGCCTCGTGTCTCCCCTCCCCTCAGGCAGGTCCTTCCTTGTAAGGGTTCCTTCCTTCCTTCCTTCCTTCCTTCCTTCCTGGAGTCGTGGCACGTTTGTTCGGCCGTGTGCTTCTCTCAAGCAGCTTTTCGTGGTGTGTGTCTGTGTCTTTCTGTGTGTGTGTGTGTGTGTGTGTCGGGGGGGGGAGAGGCAGGGAGTGAGAAAGAGAGATAGACAGACAGATTGTGTGTGGATATGTGTATGTATGTATGTGTGTATGCGTATGCGTATGCGTATGCGTATGCGTATGTATGTGTGGATGTGTGTATGTGCAGGTTCCAGGTTGGGCTCTCTCACATTTGTCTGATCTCCCGGGAGAGTGAGGAGTACGCAAAGGCCCTGGAGGAAAGGGAGGACGTTCCAGAGCACTGCAACCTTCTTGGCATCGTGACGCTGGAGGACGTGATTGAGGAGCTCATCCAGGAGCCCATCTTTGATGAATTCGACCCAAGGGATCCCTCCACAGGAAGAGTCACGCTCCTGGATCTGCCCAAAAAACTCCAGGAGAAGAGAACAACCGCACAGAGAAAGAGATCTCTCGAACGGTCAGTTGATTAGGCATTCGGGCACATAAACAAGCACACAGATAGCCAGGGTCTGGGAAAAAAGACTATTATCGAGGCAGAATCTCCAGCTGACAAAAAAAAAAGGACTCCCTCCACTTTGCGACAGTAGGTACAAGAAGCGGACATGAAAAGCGCTGCACAGCAAATGAAAAGGGAAGACAGGAACGGGCAGCATGGGGAAGTAAAAGAAGGAGAGGAAGAAAAACGGGCAGCATGGGGAAGTAAAAGAAGGAGAGGAAGAAAAACGGGCAGCATGGGACATAGGGAGGGAGGGGGAGTCGAATCGGATGGGCAGGAAAACAACAGAGTAATGTGACCCTCCATCGTGCGTGACTGGCGTCTCTGGCCTGGTCCCCATATCCACCCCTTTTCCTCTTTTCTCTCTCTTGCTGCAGAGCAGAAAGGAAAAACAGCTTTTCGGCTTTTCTCTCCTCCCTTTCCCCCTTTGGTTTCGTTTTTTGTTGTCTTCCTGTGTTTGCACACACACGCTTCATCACATGCTGGAGGCTTCTCCCTGCATGCAGACACTCAGCCGGCATCGTTTCTGTTGCTGAGGGCGAGGCCGCAGCTGCCGAAGCCAACGCACCGTCCTCTCTTTCACAGGCGCCGCCCCGCGTGGCGACTTCCCTGAGAGAGAGAAGATCTGGAGAGAGACCCTCTCAGCAGTCATCCCAGGGGGGAGTGCGCGTTCACCTTCTCGACAGAAAGAGCCGCCCGGTTCCCCCCCTACCCCTCGGCCCCTCAGCCAAAGTTGTTCCAGGAGGAGCAGCAGCATCAGCATCGGGCGCCTTACAGGACGAGGAAGGTCAGAGAGGATCCACTGCCACTGCAGTGTCTGCAAGTGCCCCCGCAGTTCCGGCTGGAGTGGCCACATCCGCCAATCTGACCCCCATCACCGTCTCCACCCCGCAGCCTGACGGTACAGGCAAGTTGATGCCCACACACATTCCCGTCCAGGCACCGGCGCAAGGTACCGCCGCGACTGTGTCTGTCCCCCGACCCCAATTCGGAATTCCGGTCCTTCCCTCCAATGAGTTGATCCGACAGAGGAAACCCCACAGGTCTTTCAGACGGACCCGGTCCAATGCCGGCCTGGGGGAGGGGGGTGAGAGTCTAGCCGCCGTGATTGCAAACAGCCTTGTCCCCCCCAACAGCCAGATGGAATTCGAACTTGCACCCAAGGAAACCGCTTCTTCAATAGCCGCGAATGGGGGGCGTCCTTTGGATCTCCCCAGCCGCTCCAAGCACCTGTCTGATATGCACATCATGGCCGGAAGAGGGAGAGACGGCGACGGCCGTCTCCCCCGCCATACCGAAGAGGAGACACCAGACGACTCTGCCGCCTCCTCGAAGACCCCCAAACTCCCTCACCACACTGCGTCAGGAGAGTGTACGCACCCCCTTCTGTTGGCAGGCGGTCCCAGAATCCCCAACAGAAAGCAGTCGGGGGGGCTACCCTCGAGGCAGGTGTATTCAGGCCAGAGCGTCGGCAGCTCTTCCCCTGATAGGGGAGGGCAGGAGGTCAGAAGTGCGGGGACCAGCAAGAACAGCAACAGCAGAGTCAAGTCGGACGTGGAGAAGCCAAAGGAAGGAAGGGGGGCAGAGGATGAAGATGAGGAATTCGCCTACCGGCGAATGGAAGACTGACTGCAGGCCATGCAATGCGCTCACTAGCTGTATGTGTGATGGCCGTCTAGAAACGGATCTTTTCCTTAAACCGTTTCCCAATGTAACGATTTGCTTCCCGATTTCTCGTTGGTGCGGATGAAGTCGGCAAGGGGCGGTCCGCCTCCCTTTCCGAAACTTCCTGTGCTCTTAATCTATGTCCGTCTCCCTGTTGCAACAAGGGAAGGGATGCAGAGACAGGCAATCCAGATGCATTGAGCACAATGTTCTCTGTCTGCTAAGACTCTGCTTGCATCGAAGTTGTCTGTCCTTTTGGAAACGTTCACTCTACATCTGTTGTTTGTTTTGGAAACAGGCTGGGATTGGCAGTGGATCGCATACCGCGATCATCTGATCATCTTCATTTGCTCGATCTTTCAAAGCTGCACCTTCGGCTGTATTCGGCTGCATGCACACCTTCGGCTGCATGCACCCTTTTTCGCAGCACAGTATATCTCAAACTCAGAATTCTAACTTTCAGTCACATCGAAGTTGTTTATTTAATGGTTGGTTATATATATAATTTAAGTCATGAATAGACTGTTCGCCCTGGAAATTATAGGTTGGAATTGAGTGAATTATATTTAAACCTAGATTCAAACTGATTCGATAAGATCCTTAGATCAAGAGTGATTACATCATATTCTCGATTATATTAAATGGATTTACCTTTAAAAATGTAAATATACTACGCTACATTTGTGATATCATAAAACTGTAGGATTAGGATTAGGAAATTAATCGAGCACCAATCAATGGACTAACAAAGTATATGTTACGCCGACGGATCAAAATCTCTAGCAAAATCTTCAGAACTTCAGGGAATTTCAATCTATTTCAATCCATGCCGAAACTAGTGCCGAAATTGCAGCCAAATGCTGACCAGCACAGGCTAAACACCTAGAAATAGGCTGAATCTACTCAAAATTGCTGGCAAAGATTGGCAAAGCTATAGTGACAAAGTTGTATGGCTGTGAGATGATAAACTTGCAAGCGCCCAAACTTGCAATGCCCCCAGCGTGTGATGATGATGAGCCTGAGGACGCTAATAGGCTATGGTACAATGTATAAAAGCTTCGATATTGTCCCCTTGCTAGCCACGACCCCAAAATCATGACAACATGAATGAGCCCATGGATGCAGGAGGCAGCAGGACCGATCGGGCGATTCGGGCTGCGTCGCCGCGTTCGACGCCGTTCATTGTGACCGATAAATTTTCACATTTTCCACCTATTGAAGGAGTTCTTGTTCCTGTGAAAACTTTTCGGGACTATGCGGGCCCTGATCGTACAAAGGTGGAGACTCGATATGAAATTGCAACAGAAAGTTGGCGATATAGTCGTTGGGCTTGATGTCCGCAGGCGGCCAGGTATGGACCCCGAAGTTTATCTTCACATGCTGCACGGTGGCCCTGCACCCCGACCAGACCTGCTCCGTGGCCCTCCAGCTGAGGAATCTCTGTGCAGGCCCCTCTTTCCCACACTGATTGATCTGAGTCCACTCCTGCAGCGTTTGTTTCGCCCCCCTGAAAACCAGACCTCCGTAGGGAAACACAGGGTCTGCCGTTCCATGGATGTGCAGGACAGGAACGGGTCCTCGGGCTTGCACGCCTTTGCCGTCTCCAACGGCCCAGCGACTGAGACAATCGCAGCCACTTTGTCACTGTGCTTGCATGACATCGTGTGACTCATCACGCCTCCTGCACTGAACCCAAAAAATTACACCCTCGAGGGATCTGCACCCGGCACCAACTGAGTGATGTTCTGTAGAACGGAGACCAAAAAGGATTCATCGTCCTCTACCGACAGACAGCACGCACCGGCGTTCCAGGTGTGCCCTGTCAGGGATGGAGCAACACTGGGGGAGCCCAAGGGGTAGAGTGTGGCTGCCCCCAGTCGATCTGCCGTCTCGTCGAAGGCCGTCTCCCTCTGGAAGTTTGAGGGGAAGTTCTCGCCCATACCGTGCAGCCCTACCAACACGGGGATCTTCTCTTCGGAGTATTGTGCTGCTTTTACCTGTGGCGGCAGATGGAGAACGGTGTCATTGGCGCGACGAAGAGAGAGGAAGTATGTTCCAGGTTCAGCATTACTTGACGGTGCTGCTGTCTCCGCACTAGTCTCCGCATCAGCGGCAAGAATTGCAGTCGCCACAGAGAATGCAAAAAGCACCAGAAAACAATAATGAGCCCGCATATCACTTGAGTAGCTGTCAAAGCATCTGTTCTTGTGGTAGAGACGCGGGTATCGTAGTACAGCAATTGAAGGTCAGAGGAGACGGCACAGTCAGACTGAGGTCGATAGACAAGGAATCAAAGTCCAACTAGGAGAACGATAAAAGCTTGCTGCTGTCTCGTGTGACATGTGCCCAAGGACGTGTCTCTAAGACATATGATCTCTGCATGAGCGCCGCAGCGTCGAAACAAATCATAGTGGCTATTAGTGGACTCGTTGGTAACCTGCTGCATGCTTCGAATGCATGGCTCCACGTCTTTTTGCTGCAGGCCATGCGACATCGAGGCAACTCGTGGCCTCGGGCCGATACGGATACAAAGAAACCGTGCATGAGAACATATGCGTGCCCCGCGGCCCCGGAATGATGATTGAGGCCCGGCTCGCGGTTCTGACCGACATACCGAACAACGCTTCCAGACTAAACCGAATGCATTAAAAAAAAAAAAAAACCAACGCAAAGAGAGTCTTAGGAGATATTAGGAGACGCCACGAGCTCGATCTTACGGAGGTTCGGGTGTTCATAGCACGTCCCAACATACTACAACATACTACGGCCCGCATACGGAACGCGTAATATAGGGTATATAGGATATATATACTTACTAATTCCTAGTTTCTGCCGTTAAGTTATTATCGCATCTTTTGCTAGCTATATAGATACTTACATACATTAGTCATTTGGGACTTTCAACTTGTGGGGGCAAAGTCGAAACACATATGTAATACGAACATAAACCTGCATTTTAAGACTTTCTTTTAGTTTTTCAGGGCAAAGTCGAAACATGACATAGACACTTACACACATTAGTCATTTGGGACTTTTAACTTGTGGGTGCAAAGTCGAAACAGTGAAGAATGCGGATAGAGGAGATTGGAACCAGTTGCGGGCCAGACGCCAGTACGGGTCTGCTGCGGCGGGCAGCACCGGGCGCTACGATATGCCTTCGCTTTCTGGGGCTGCTTGTTTTGCACGATGCGTCATGCGCCTGATTTGGTTACATTTAGATCGATTGACGGTGCATCATTCATTGAAACTTCTAGCTTAGCAAAAACGTTTGTCTCTCTCTGTATGACCGAACTGATAGACTTTCCTAAAGAACTCTGACGGAAGAAAGCCTTGGGTACTTGCGCTCTAGCAGCTCTAGCTACACATGGCTTAACTGTGGAGAACAACCCCAGGTTTTCCAAGTCTTTCTTCCAAACGTTTCTTTCCGTCTCCACCCTACTTTTTCACAATGCCTAAGAACACCGCTTCACTCACACATCTTCTTCTTCTCATCAGACTCCTATCTCTCCTGCTGGATACTGCTTGATCTTTAACATGGTGTTTGCTAATCGCTTAAATCATGTCTGCATCGGGGAGAGACAGCTGCTGGCTTGAGACGGGAGCAAGAGGTACACTGAGATGTTTGTTTGTGAGAGACCCCAACGTGGATGCCAAAAGGAAAACTGAGTCTCTATTCTTTCTCCAAACTCTTCCGATACCTATCTTAAACTACTTCACTCAGATCGAGCAAGTGGACAAGGACCACCAGTAGCATGATTGCCACTATTTCTGCCGAGAGCTGCCCTTCTCTCAGCTAGTACCACAAGTTGCTGCCTGGACCGTACTGAGCCGTCAGTGTACCATCTGCTCGCAGGTGCTTTCCGGGCGGCTAAGAGTTGAGAGTGCTGCAACTTTTCTACTATGACATCGCTTGTCTGCTTGCCAAGGATTACTGAGGAAGGCAAGGTTTCAGAAGCATCTCTTTGGGGAGGGGGATTCTTCATAACTTTTCCATCTGTACTTGGCCGTCTCCGTGTCTTCTGCCAGTCAACGTCCATCCGTGTGCATACCAGAGTGAGAAGGAAAAAGAGAAAGAGGGGGGGAAAGGGAATGAAAAGAAGGAGAAGGTTTGCTTCTTAGAAGAGAGAGTGAGAATGGCTAACGTTTCTTGCGGTTTCCTGCAGAGCTGAGCTCCAAGAGTTAGTTAGGCACGGGGGTGGTCATGTCAACATCGTGTTCAACTATTCTGAGCTTCTTTTTGTACTTCAGGATATCCGCATCTACAAGGCAGCATGTGCCACTGAGGGGGAGGGTTCAGAGATAACCACCGTCTCCTCGACTTCCGAGGAGAACAAAGAGGGGGGGGGCAACTTCGACCCTTTCTAGGACTATCCTGGAGGGGAGGCAGCGTTCAAGGCCAGATTTGCCCACTGTTGAGTTCATTACAGTTTTTTCTTCTTCAATACATATCTTCGTCTGCGCATGTGGTTGATAGCTTATCATATAGTTTCTCTATCGTCAGGATCTGACAAGCGACGATCTTTTGGACTTGCGGGAAGAGCATGAATTGCATTTTCGGCATGCATTGCTATGACAAACGATCAGTGGGGGAAGAGAAAAAAGATTCTGGGCTTAATGGTTAGAGCATGCGACTGACGTTTATTTTTTTTTGTTTTATTTTTCATGTCTCGCTCTCTCCGTTCTTGTTTGACACATCGGAATCGAGGGGGGGGGTGAAGAATAAAGATAAAGGAGATTGAGGTACGTCGCTGGCCAGACGAGATTGAGGGCGGCGCCGGAGTGCAAGTCTGCCGTGCTTGCCACCCTATGACATGCCTTCGCCTTCTGGGGCTGCTTGCTTTGCGCGATGCGTCATGTGCCTGATTTAGTTGCATTCAAATCGATTGACGGTGCATCATTCATTGAAGCTTCTAGCTTAGCAAGAACATTCGTCCCTCTCTGTATGACCAAACTGACAGACTTTCCTAAAGAGCTCTGACGGAAGAAAGCCTTAGGTACTTGCGCTCTAGCAGCTTTAGCTACAGATGGCTTAACTGAAACACATATGTAATACGTACATAAACCTGTATTTTAAGACTTTCAGTTTTTTAGGGTAAAGTTGAAACATGATATAGACACTTACATGGACACATTAGTCAATGATATTTGGGTACATTTGGGACTTTCAACTTATGGGGACAAAGTCGAAACACGTATCTAATACGTACATAAACCTGCATTTTAAGACTTTCGGTTTTTTAGGGCAAAGTCGAAACATAATATAAACACTTACATGAACACATTAGTTAATGACATTTGGGTATATTTGGGACTTTCAACTTGTGGAGGCAAAGTCGAAACACATATGTAATACGTACATAAACCTGCATTTTAAGACTTTCTTTCAGTTTTTTAGGGCAAAGTCGAAATATGACATAGACACTTACAGATATTAGTTAATTGGGACTTTCAACTTGTGAGGGCAAAGTCGAAACACATATGTAATACATACATAAACCGATATTTTAAGACTTTCAGTTTTTTAAGGCAAAGTCGAAACATAATACACGTGAGTTTCTTTAAGAGTTTCCACTTACACATGGCATTGCAGACAGGGACGGGGGTGAGTGACCCACCAGAGAAATGTGATGGGTGTGGGGAAGAGTAGAGTGTCAGATACGTGGAGCAATGCACCACAGGGGAGTTGGTGCATATGCGATATAACAAGCTTGGTAAGGAAGTGGAGGAGCTATATAATAGTTAGAAGAGGCAGGGCATAAAGTCGGGTTTCTTCTGAAAGTGAGAGAGGCCAGCGTCGGAGAAGATGAAGAAGTATTGGAGGGGTTGGAAGGGGACCTCGATGACAGATTACTCTTTATAAAAGGATGAGATACAGTGATGGATGTCAGGATGTTTGATCACGACGCGCAGTCGTATCTGCATCAAGGCATTCATACCACCCTTGCACAGTATGAAACAGAGAAGAGGAGGACGTATGAGAAGCCGTGTAAAGAGATGATGCGAGACTTCGCACCGCTTATGATTTTGTTAAACGGCGTGTTGGCTCCAGCGTTTCAAGCTATGGTACAGAGAATTGTATGGAAGTTAGCAAGCAAAAATGGCTGCGCACCAAGCAAGATTGCAAGAGCAGTAAAAACAAACTTTAAGTTGCAGATCGCAGCTATTAGGGGGGCATCAGCATGCATCAGGAGAGCAAGAAGAAAACGTTGTAAAGCAAAGAGGGGGGTGATATCACTCAAGACAGCAGGGGGCTTGGCGGGTGTCCAAGCGCCAGAGGAAGACGGCGACTGGGCTTAATTGAAGAAGTGATTCAACTGAACTAGTTAGAAAAACACAAAGTCGATCATTATGCATAAATACAAACTACAATTCAAAATGTTTTTTCAAAAAAAAAAAGGTTTCCTGTTCAATTTACTGTTTAAAGAAGCCTAAACGTAACTAACAGCAACACTTCATCGATTTACCGCTCTCTCAAA